>OVAU01001274.1:0-15475 GCA_900406315.1 Biscutella laevigata subsp. laevigata
CAAACGATTTCCCCAAATCGATTTCGTCTCCAAACCCTAATTCGATAATCTTGTTGAAAACAAAGCCGAAAACCCCACAAAATCTACTTATTATGAACGATGGAGGTAAGATTTACTTATCTTTTGCTCTCGAACGGAGGATTTCACGCCTTTGCTCGCCGGAGAACCACCACCAACGAATCGCCTTTCCCTTCGCCTTTTCGTCTTCGTCGACGAGAGAGAACAAAAGTGAAACAAAAAAAATTACCAAATGATCGTTTGTCTTCTATACGCGCCAAGACCCGCTCCTTCACGCGCGTCTACGCTCCCCCACGAAGCTCCGTGTCTTCGCTGAAGAAACTCGAGGCCCAATTTTTTATTAATATCCGGCCTCAAGCAACGACCCAAGAACCCTTTTTCAGCCCGTTGACGCTGCTCTTATATGACTTGGACCAGAACTGACATTGCTTGGTTGGTTTTTTAAAAGGTCGTGTCTAAATTACCAAATTTACAACAAACCAACTTATGCACAAATTGTCAATAATTCATGTATATATATAGCATTTTGGATTTGAATCTGAGCTAGTGATAACAATATTAACATGACTGTACGATTATAAATCAGTCTTAGTTATGGTAACAAATATTATAGTTTAAAAAACAATTCAATCATCTGTGAGACATAAGGTTGAGTTTTAGCTAACACATACTCATATATGTTTAAATTATAGTGGACTAGAGTCGTTATTTTGTCAATTAATAAAACCAATATGATCTAAAATATGTATCATGTGCAAACCCATAAACTAACTGAATATATGTATCTGTAAATTCCTATATGATTATACGAATATAATTTATATACTAGAATTGAGCCCGCGTTGAACGCGGCTATTTTTATTTTAAAATTAAATTTATGTTTACATTTTAAATTATAAAATGATAAAATATTTATATATCTATAGTTATTATCTATATTAAACATTATTTATGTTTCGATTTATAAATTTATTTGAGAATATTAAATTATTGTAATATTTAAGTATTAATTATGATAGTGAAATATATAATTAGATATTAAATTGTTATAAAATATATGTTTATTATTTAATTAAATGAAATAATTCATGATAAAAAAGTAGATAAACCCTATTAATAGAATAGATATTAACATCCTTTAGTTTTTAAAATCATTGAATATATAGTATTTTATTTGTGCCATGCACGGATTGAGAAAAATCGTTAAACATATTTTTATGTTAACTTGGTTGTTATGACACCTGTATTTTCACAACGATATTAACTCCCTTTTTTATTGGACATAACTGTATTGTAAAATCATTAAATTTAAACAAAATTAGTGAATATATTATAAGATATTAAATTATTATAACAAGATATAAATGTATGCCTAGTGATTAAATGAAACAGTTCAATATAACTTTTTAAGTAGATAAACCCTGTTTTAATATAATAGATAGATACAGTGTAACAAAAGTTGTATATATCACCTAATAGAACAAACTACATTATCTTCCACCAAAAATAACACATGTTTGGACAGTTTGTTTACACATAGTTTTGTTAAATTTAAATGTAAATATATTTTGTGCACATATTAATCAACGAAAATTAACAATTAGAAAGTTTATTTTACATACTATATGCCAAAATTGACTTGAAAAATAAAGCAGAAGTCGGAACTTATCTCCAACCTCATGAACCCAATATAAAATTTGGCCAATACGTTGCATGATAGGTTAAATAAATCATATTAAAATATATAAAACATGTGGTTCGTAAACGTACGTTTCACAAAGTCACATGTTACAATGCCTTGTATAGCAAATAAACATACATACACCAAATTAATCATAATGTCGGAAGACTTATAATTGATATCCATCATTGTGAAAGGTTAGGATGAAAACAAAGAAATATAAAGAATCTGCTTTAATAATGAATCAATCATGTGATTTTATCTTATGTAAACAATGTGTATATGACTATGCCATAAGAAAAAAATGTTTATGACTAGCCAGGAAAGTAATAGAATGGTATGTGGATGAAATTTATTAACCTACAATTTTAGATTTGTTATAAACCTATTAAAATAATGGAGTATATATATGTATATATATTTATATATATGTTTGATATGGGGGACAATATAACTTTGGGAAATGATTTGAGAAACAAAGCTTATGATTAAATGATTGTGGTATTGATGTTGTGATGTGATTACAATGATGAGATTTCTAACCTATTTATAGGTAAAGTGAAACAAAGAGAAAGTGACACATCAAGATCTAAGTGTCAACTCAATAATGAGATTGGTGTCATCTTGATGACACTTACATTCTCATTATGACACATCAAAGACATGTGTTGTAGAGGATGATGAGTAAGCACTTTGACTTGATGAATAATGACATTTAACTTTAACAAGATTTATATTATAGTGTGCTTTCTATATGTAGACACAATTTTTGTTGGAGGTTATTAGATTTATATTAGATTCACATTTCTTTTTTCTTTTCTTTTTTTTAATACTAATTCTCATATTTTGGAGGTTAAAACGAAAATTTGATTTGATTGTTTATATTTTCAACCATATAAACTAGAATTTTTGTTGGTCAACGAAAAACTTTTGAAATTTGAAATAGGGAAAAAAGTAACAAGTAGAAAATATAGTTGAGGCAAAGGAAAAAATAATGAGTCGGTACCCATGTGGACTTTGAACATTTAAGTCCCATTTATGTGCATACACATCTTAGGGTTACATTATTATTCCCATTTATAATAGAGAACTTTCAAACTCATATTTACTGTTGACAACAAAACTAGCCTTTCTTGTTCTATTGTGTATATAAAAGACAATCAAATAGGACCAAGCACAAACTGGACATTGCTTTCTTTTCTTTTATGTCTCATACACTAGTTCATTCTAGAGTTGGAACCTATTGTGAAGTAGGTTTCCACTTTGCACACATGCAAACTGTAACTTGTGGAATGTGTAGGAATATTTAGCTGTATATAGAAGTCGAACTTTTATTAAATATTTTGACCAAACAAAGAAAAAGAAACTCATGAGGTTTTATGTGACATGATAATTGTAGTTTTAGAGATTTTCAGGGTTGTACACAAAATCTGAAATCAGATTATAGAATATAATTTACTCGAATGAATCTTACTTGTGAGGTTTTTTAATACATTTAAAAATTGAACCAGACACAATACTGAAGTAGCACCTAAATTCTTTTGAAACTAAGTATAAATATTATATATTTGTGAAAACAATTAAGATATCTAAATTCGAAATGATCCATTTTGAACTTGTACCATAAGAAATAATAGAATGAATTTTTATAATTTAACTAAAAAAACCTGAAATTTAAATAGAATTAAACCAAATTCTAATACGTAACCATACTTCTAGTTGTTAGTATAATCAAGCACACACCTACAATGTTTCTACTTTTTATCCAGAAAGTTTTGAATTCTTAGATTCGTGTAATTTCTTTGGATCGGGATCAAGCAAGTTAAAATCTGATTTTTGACTAAATAATTCTTCTCATCATAGAGTGAACTCAGAAGCACAACAAAACCAACCTTTAAACTTAACCACTAGACCACAATCAATATTTGCATATGTTAAGTAGAGTAGTAATTAATCAGATGTTAGCTGCTAATTACTACACAATTAAATAAGTAATATAATGATGGTCAACTATTGGTACATGATGTTCCATGCATTGCTGGCTTTTGCCTATTGCTCTATGACTTCAAAGTAATGCTCCTTTCATGCAATTATGTTATGACAAATCATATTTTTAATTCAACTTGCACTTAATTGTACTATCAATCTCAAATCCTTTTAAAATAAAGCTAGATGACTTATTCTCCATCTTTTGTAGTTTTTTAATTAGTAAAATTATATCATATGGATTGTACGTATGATATATTAGGTATAATACGTACCATGATAAAACTTATGAACCACAGTATCAACCAACCAAACTAATTAGAAACTTTTATGTACGAAATAAATGTGTTTATGAACTTTCATCTTGACAAATCCAACTCAAAAAATAAATTAAATTAAATTAAATTCTCTAAACCTGGTATTCAAATTTTTAAAACTTGAATATAGTTTTTTTTTTTTGTGAATTTGGTCCCCAAAAGATATAATTATAAATGTATAATATAAGATATAAAATTGGAAATACATGATCATTAATATTTGCGTGATTCAACGGTCCTCTCTTTAATTCTTCACATGAATTTTGCACTTTCTCTCTTGTTTTTTTGCCTATTTTCCGCATAATTATCACAAAAAATGTTTATCCACTATCATACGCAAATTATGCAAAAAATATAATTAAAAATTAACAAAAGACAAAAAGATGATGAATGCGTTGGTAGATAAAGTTTTATCAAACACCTTTTTATTAAAAAAATTAAAAGCATCTCATTTGCGAAAGAAAAAAATGCTACTAAAAAGGTCGTAAAATAGATAGAAATGATGAAGGAGAAGAAGATTTGACATGACGAGCCAATGTGACAAGAACGTAGTAAGGTCAATCAAACTTACTATATATAAAAAACTATATATTATATTTTTTTATGATATATATATTGGGATTTCTATTTTCTGCAATGATTTCTTGTAAGCAATCGTTTTTAATGCTTTGTGTTCTGTAATCTCTGCACACTGATTTGTCATTGACGCTATAACTCACATTTTTCTTTAATGTCTAATATTTTTTTATTTCTCTTCTATGAACAATATTTAATCTTTTATTGTCGCCATCTAAACTTGGATGCTATTGTTGTTTCTTACTTAAAGCCTCAACTCATTAGGTGTAAATGATTATCATCCTGATTCAAATTCAGAGTAAGAAACAAAAAACAATCAATTTCAGATAAATCCATTATTTTTTAATAGAGGCGAGTGTTCGGGTACTCGTGGGGATTCGGTTTGGTTCCATTTCGATCTTTTGAATTTTCGGGTTCATATTTAGAAATTCAGCTTTCAGCTTATTTTATTTTTAGGTCGCATTCGGTTCATATCTTTTTGGGTTCAAGCGGATTCGGGATACCAAATTACTTTCAAATCATTTCATATTTGAGTCAGGTTTAGGGAAAGCAAAATATTTTCGTCTCTTTCCGGATTATGTTCAAGTTCATATATTTTCAACCTAAAATATTTAATAAAACATAAAATACTAATAAACCCAAATATTAATATATATTTATTTAAAATTCACAAAACCTAAAAATAAACGAAAAATTGAGAACAAAACTTAAGAAATTATATTAAATGTCTAAATTTTTAATATTACATATTTAAAAATATATTAATAAGAAATATTGAATATTTAAATTCAAATTTTATCAGAATCTAAAATATAAAATATATACATATATTTTCGTATTTTAATTTGGATTATATCGTATCTGATTCAAATTCATTTTCTGAGTTAGGATTCATATATTTTTACGTAGGCATACATTTAAATATGAAATAATTAACCAAAAAAATGACTAGAGTCCCTCTTCTTCTTGACCCTTTATATCATTCCCTCCAAACTCTTTTTCCCTCTCTTACCATAAGACATCGCCATTAATTTTGTGTTTCAATGAAGAAGAAGACAAAGCTCTCTTCTCTCTTCACTGCCGGAGCTAATGGATTACTCGCTCTTCCTCTCTGCTACAATGCCAAAACTCTCTCATTCCGACTCGGCGCCGACGACATTATCAAGACTGTAAACTCCGTCTTCTTCGAAAACATCAACCCCATTGATCAAGATCTTCCCGAAGCTCAAACTCCTGACTCTTGGTTCACTAACTCTTCCGATACCGCCACTCACTCCACCGATTCCGATCACGACCTTGAGTTGGTCGTACGTGGAGTCGTTAGATCGGAACGGTTATTCTTCGATCCGGAAGTCACAAGCTCATTTCTCGATGAGAAATCGAAAGATTCATCGGATTACGATTTGAAATCGAAGGTGGGAGAAGATCGGGATTGTATCTATACGCCGCCGATTGAGGAGATAAGTGTAGCGGTGGCGATGGAATCGGAAGATCCGTACGGAGATTTCCGGCAATCGATGGAGGAGATGGTGAGAAGTCACAGTGAATTGTCTAAAGATTGGCGGAGCTTGGAATCGATGCTTGCATGGTACTTGAGGATGAATGGGAGGAGAAGTCACGGCGTAATCGTTAGCGCTTTTGTCGATCTCCTCTCTGGACTCTCTGATTCCGGAGCTACGTCAACGTCGGTATCGGATTCATCTCGTTACTCGACGGCTGTTTCGTCTTTGCCGTCGTCGCCGGTTTATTCATCGTCTCAAGGTCAGAAAGAGATCGAGGAGGAAATTAGACGGAGCCGTTGAAAAGCTTAAGATATGTTTTTTGTTTGTTGTATTTTAATTTTAATCTCCATTAATTATATTAATTAACTTTTTCGATTATGTAAAATGTAATTAACTACTAATGGTTAACGTAAAACTCTATGTATGTATGTTTAGTGCCTTCCAAAGCTCATAAGCGAAATTAACACAAAGTAAAACTAACCACAAATTAAAACTAAAGTCATATATACCAATTAGATTTTTTTGTCAATATACCAATTAGATTTAAATGAATTTTTTCAACATTACATATAAAAATAAAAATTAGATATGCTATCGGTCTATATAGTTTAGATGCAAATTTGGGAAGACTAAAATCCTACAAAACATACATAACAATTTTTTTAAAAAAAATGGAATAACATTCTTCAAAAAAATTAAGGAATTTGAAATCAGAGAATTATATTTTTTTTTTTGAAAAAGTGGAATCATCTTCAACACATAATGACATTTTTTCTTAAATACTAAATTATATTATTGAGAAAAAAATGTAAAATCATGCAATTGTAATAAGATGTATAGTTCTATGAAATTCCAATTTATTGCAATAATAAATAGAAAAGGATAGTATAGTGTAGTGGTGCATTAAAGGAGAATGTTGGTCTAATAGTAAGACGATTGTGAAATGTATCAAAAGATTTTGTAATTAGTAATTTATGGTCATTTGTAATTTGTGTAGAGAGATGAGTCACACACACACACACATAACCTGTGAATACCAAACATCATATACCTACTTCTCTCTTAACTCTTTCCTTACATTTATTGCTCCTACTACTACTACATTTAATTCTGGGACCAACCTAGACGACGACGTTTAGTTATTTCATGTATCATAACTATTCTGTATCCATATTTTCATTAACATCAGATGCACATTTATCATAATAAATGATATACCAAATTTTGAAATTATTTTGGAGTGTTTTAAAGGTAAAAAAAGAGCACAAAATTCTCACAATAGGTTACATTATTTCTAAAAAAACAAATAATTCGTTCGTTACTTACAAAGCCAACGAATATGGGCCCATATAATTGTTCCAAAAACATGTTACGCTACGAATGAGACAAAAAAAAATAGAGTGGACTTTGATTTGACAACGACCGGCCCATTTTAGGAAGGTTCTTTCTTGGACCGGACCCACACCGGTTTATTTAGCTTTTAGGAGAAAGTGAACCTACCCAAAACCAGTCTGGTTCAGCTCGGTTCAATTCATTTAAAATCCGTTAATTGTACTGCATACACATTTCGGAGACCATGCTCAAACGAAACATGTAAAACAAGTTTAGTTTAGAAGCCCCGATTACATGAAATATCCAACTCTTGTAACTTTTGGCGCAAGGAACAAGGACTAAGCCAGAAGCCAAACCAATTTATGGAGTTTCACAAATTCAAGAAGTGTGTTTTTGTGTGTTTACTTGTTTATTTATTTCTTCTATCTAATGCGAGTCAGGATCTTTACCAAAACCCATCATGGCATGAGTCGCTAGCATCAAGCCTCTTCGACCCATCTCCATTGCCCTCCCAACTAACGGGAAGCTTACCGTCTCTCTGTTCGTCAGAGGTTTCTTGTCCCACCTTATACACATTATTCACCAACACAAAGATGGAGTCAAAATGAAATGTTTCGAATATACAATCTTTGAAATTGAGTTATAGTTATTACCAGTCTTCGTGTCGGACTATCTTCTCGTTCTCGACAGAGAGTTTAATGAGAGAGATCATATCTATGTTCTTTCCCATGATCTTGTAGTGTTGCTTGTTGTCAATTAGTATCTGTTTTTTTGCCATGAGTTTTTGAGAATATAATAAAAGAAACAAGAACCACAAGATCATGTTACAATAAGGATCCTAACCTCTTTCTTTCCCGGCGAGATTTCACTTTCCTGTATATGGTACTCAACTATTCTCGACTCACTAAACACCTACAATGAATGTGAGATTGAGTCTCTTTGCATGTAAATAGTTCGATCTTCATGATTGTATATACCTTAGCGAGTGAGTAAAATGCTGATTTGATTTGGTTTACCCTGAAATAAAGCCAATGGTATAAAAGTGAGGAAAATCTTTGCTGTAAACAAGAATATAAACGCATTGGTTTGAAGATCACATACCCTTGGGCATGTGTTAAAGGGTCTTCAAACGAAGCATTTGGTGCATATATGTCGAAATCTTTGGCTTTTGCGCAAGCTCCGTACCTAAAACAACACCACAACTCGCATCAGAGGATCAGAATCTTGATGGTTTTATTGTTCAATAAATGCCTTAACAAAAGTTTTATCTGTTCATCACAATCTATACACAGCTCCGTACCTAAAACCATCTGTTCATCACAATTTATCAACTATGAAACTTGGGTTGCAAGGAAAAACTAGGAGTAAGTAGCACTCAATTCATACTATTTTACAGTTACGTGGATTCACCATGATGTAGGGTTTAGGCGTGATAGAATATAGAATATTGGCAGATATACTAACCAAATCCAAATCGAAAGGAACCTAATCAATGAATAAAAACATATCTAGCTAAAACAATCCTAAATCAAATCCTAAACCTAATTATCCCTTCGAAGTTCCTCAAGAGTACAAAGCATATCACTACACCGAACCTAACTTGAATAGAACAAACCATGTGGAAAAATCCACACAAATAAACGAGAATCAGGAAGGACATAAGAGCCTATAATGAAATCGAAATGAAGAAAAAAAATCAGAAAAATGATAAAAAAGCGGAAGAAGAAAAGTCACACAGATTGAGAATATGAGGCATGATTTTATCAGCAAATCGCATAGGCGTTTTCATTTCACAAGCTCCTTTTCCCGCGCTTTCCCACGCCGGATCCGTCACCGTTTCAGTTGTATCTAACAAAAACAGCAAAAAAAAAATAACAAGCATCATCACTAGAACCACAAGGATCGAAGAAGAAGAGGATGAAAAGACGCAACCACAAGCATCAATCTGATCGAAGAATAAACCTAACCAGGAATCGAGTTACTGTGTTTCCCCATGGATCGATGATTCAGAGTCCAGAGAGAGAGAGAGATTTTGTCTCGGGAAGCGAGGGAAGGAAGTGATATAGCCAGATGAAAGAAATGAAACGTGGTGGATTAGCCTCCACGTGGCTAATTAATCTCCATTCATTAATAATTCAAAACCTTTTTTAATTACGGTATTTTCACTAAATACATTAAATTATACGACTTTATTTCCCTATATGTTCTATAATATTAAGCCACGTGTCATATAACTCAGATCAAACCACGTGTCATAGATATATAATCAAAAGGCCCAAAAGCAATCCGTACGCAACCTCTTCGTCCTCGAGCCAATTGGGTTTTGATTTTGCACATTCATCTTCAATTCTGCGTATACACTTCTCTACCTTTATACGCAGCTCTGAGCCAAAAAAGCGAAAGCATAAATTCCTCTCCTTCTCTTTTTGCAAGTTGCGACGAGAGACACGATCGCTATTATCCCTTCATTCGTCTATACACTCGTTTCGCTCTTTCACTCCGCATTGCTCCTCTGTCACCATCTTCACCAGATAGATTTTTTCCATTGAAGAGTTAGTATCTGCTCTTTTTGTTATGAATCTGTTTGTTATTGAATTCAATCCCCTCAGATTTTCAGGGTTTTTATAATCGTCGTCTAATGTCTGGTTTTTTTGTTTCAGTGTTGTTTTTTTCTTTAGTCTCAAGATTTGTAATGGGTATTTGAGTAACTGTTTGATTGATTCAATGTTGTTCTTCTACTCTTTAAAAAATTGTTTTTTTTTGTTGCACTTGTTTTTCTTTTGTCGTGTGGGGTTATTACAAGAATGCTTGTCGGGATCTTTGTTTATCTCACAAATTTTACTAATTTAAGTTACTTTCTGGGACTGGGAATGGATTAACTGAAAGTTTTAATTGTGTAGAGCTCTTGTTTCTTTAGGTTGATCTGTTGATGACATATTCTCTAAGAAAGTTTTTGAATTGTTGATTTTTAGGAAAATCTCTGAAGTACATCTTGTGGTTCAGTCATGTCAAGGCTTGGCCAGCTTCCTCCTCGTTGCCCAATTCCAAAGAAACTGTCGTTGAATCCAGTTGCAGATACATATTACTCTTTTTCATCGCCAACTGAGTCATACATTGGCCATTATAAGGCTTCCACTCAAGATTCCACACTCGAGGATCAACCAGCTTGGCTTGATGAGTTGCTGCGTGAGAAAACTGATGGGATGATGATCACTGGTGGAGGTCCTCTACGCCGCTCAGCTAGCGACTCAGTCGTGCTCTTGGGAGACATTTCAGAAAACTTCTTATCTGGTTTTAATCAAAGTGAAGATGAAGAAAGTTTGACTTCTGAAGTTTGTGGGGAGTTGGAGTCAGCTTCTGTATATGGTCCCAACTCGCCAAGAGCAAAGAACAATTCAAGCTTCTCTAACAACCCCATTGTGTATTATGGTTCTCAAAAGTCTCCTCAGAACTCAGAAGATATGGTGAAAGGGATCAACTGTTCACCCGTGACAGAAAATGTGTGTGGTTCAATGAGCATACCAAATGCAAAAAGGTAAGAGAACATTAATCTTCTTATGGCAACATTCCCTAACAGCTACTTGATTGTAAAGAAATTGACAACCTCGTGGTCCTTAAGAGTATTCTTAATACTCACCTCCGAGCTCCTATGTGGTCTCGGATAGGAATAAGAACTTCCGTATCTCTGGTTTACCAAGCGGTGTAGTAGACTTGTGGTTAGTGATGGGGTTTGTTATGACTACTATGTTGGCAAGTTTGTACATGATGTGTGTGTGTGTGTGTGTGTGTCCACAAGAGTGTGCTCTTAAAACATTATCTTGTTGTGTCATAGATCGATTCTTTCTTGATTTCTCTGTCATTACTTTACTAGGAACCCGGGGCAGCGTTCAAGAGTTCGCAAGATGCAGCACATAGCTGAACTTGAGAGGACTGTATCCATGTTGCAGGTAGATATGCATTCTAAAACCAAATCTGTTCTGGTCTCTACTGTGTTGGTTGTTTTGTCTGTGAATCATATAGTTTATGTTAGATGATCGAGTAATTGGTGTTAAAACATAGTTCGATGCATAATACATAACATTTTGCACTAAGTATGATATAAAATCTGGTAGCAACCAATGGCAATCTCATTATGCAGGCGGTGGAAGTGGATTTATCAGTGAGAGTGGCTTCAGTTCTTCAGACACGCGCAACACTGTCCCTGGAAAACAGCCAGTTAAAGCAGCAGATGGCTATACTAAAGCATGAGAAGCTCATAAGAGAAGGTAAATAGAAACATGACAGTAAAAGGAGTCCGAATCACAGCTTGAGATTTGATGCATTGATTCTTGTGTGTAGGTGAGTATCAGTTACTGAAGAAGGAAGCTCAGAGATTGAAATCTGGATTAAGAAACTTTGGGAGCAACAACATGCTGGTCAGGTCATATTCTGCTGGTTCAAGTATAGCTCCAAGGATAGCTTCGTCACACTTGGACTGGAATTTACTGGATATGACCAAACTCAATCTCAATTAAAGACAAGAATAAGTAGCTTAAGGAAGTCTGGAGTTATTAACAGTTGTATGTTAGAGAAATATCAATTTATAAAAAACATAATTAAGTGAAAAACAATTATTGATTTAGCCTTTTCTCTGTACACTTGTCTCAAACTTCAACTCACAAAAGATCAGCCATATCTCAACCAGACCCACCACTAGTGCTGAATTCCCTCGCCAATGACCAAGCCACACTCAGACACAGCAGCTTCAGACACAGTTTCTTTGGTTGCAGAGGATTCTAACAGATTGAGCTGATGGTGATGATGATGCTGATGGAGGTGTCTGGTACAGTGAAACTCGATTTGAAGACGGTGATGCAAAGAAGAAACTAATCCTTTCTTCATATCAGCTTTAACTTGCTGTACCGGAATTGCAGCGAGAAAGCTCTTTATATACTCTCTACATGACTCTTTACCTCTACACACTACAACTCCTTGTTCATCAGATTCTCTTGACCTCTCGGGTTGCTCCAATCTTTGGATCTCTGCATCTTTGTCAAATTTCAAGACATAAGCTTGGTTACAACCCTCATAAAGCCTCTCTCCAAGCGTGTCTACGATGTAATAAGCATCATGGTCCACAAGGAGGACGAAGAAATGATCATTCCAGCTCACAATGTAGATCAATGGTTCCTTTCTCGACTCTTCCGGTTCTTGTCTCATGATATCTTCCCATATACTATCAAAGGACATTACATCTTTGAGAAAGTCTAGACTTCCGTCTTCTTCTTCTTCTTCTTCTGGATGGAAAAACCCGATGAATGATTTCTCTGAGACTACACAGATGGGTCTGATTTTAGCCTGAAGCACTGTCTCTAGATCGAAATGTTTGTCTGGAAACCGTTCCTTGTATACCTCGTTTTCGCAGAGCTTTCTCCACTCGAATGATCCTTCTCTGATAAGACTGTCAAACTCTGACCTTGTTGGGATTATGTCTCTGTTGGATCCTAACCAATGTGCCACTACTGCAACTAAGACTGTACAGGCACTTTCTCCAGCAGCTCTCTCGCTTCTTTGATCGATTGATGCAAGAAACACTCGAGCTGTGAGTTTCATCAACCCATCACGGCTTATGATCTCTCTGGATTCCCAACTACCAACAACGAAGTTATCATCTCCAAACTCGGAAAATGGTTCATCAGATCTGTACCACTGCAAGAAGATCAACAAAGAGTTAAGAAGCAATGCTTATGAAACTGAGAACTATAAACGAACATAGTCAAGGTATATACATCAGTGGTAAACTCATCGGATGAACTTAGTTGCCTGCGGTCAAAATCGATATCATCACCTCCTTCTTCAAGACAATCCTTTTTAAGAAGAGGTTCTCCTTTATGTTTAAGAGATCTGAAACTGAGCTTTCTCTTTCTCCAAGATAACATTCTCTTCTTAGACATTTGGCCATTCGTCTGCTCCAAGCTTACTAAATCAGTTGAAATCTCATCACTGCAATGTCTGGTCTCTGCTAATGTGTTGCGGTGGCTGTAATATATCAAATCCTCGTCTTCAGGGTTTGTATCAGCATGAAATGATCCTCGAAGTGTTTTGTAGTTAACAGGATAAGCCACACCACTTGCAGTTTCCTTGTTCTCTTCTGAATCATCCAGAGAATCTGTATCGAAAGGATAAGTAGACTCAGAATCAAGATCTCTCTCGTTTTCTGATGCTTGCCGGTTTGAGATGCAATGGTTGAAGGTTTTCATCTTTCTCAGGCCTACTTTTACAACAGACTCATCTTTCTCAGACAAGAAAACAGGAAGTGTAGATCTTTGTCGTTCAGGCAATGATTCTTTAGGAGAAAACTGAAGAGATATCTGCAACAAAGAAAGCAGTTTAGAGACTAATTTCAGAGAACTATCTAAAATGGAATAATCACTGACGCACATGAAGACATGATGATGATGATGATGAAGTGCTAGAGAGCTTTAGAGGCAGTTTGACTTGAACATCATCTTCTTTAATCAACGAAATGAATTCTGCAATATTCAGCGATGCTTTTCCAAAGATACGAAGTTTCTCCTTTGATCCTTGATTCAGTCCCTATATAACGTAACAGTCGATCAAAGATTACATTTGATTCTCAATTAGCTCTACGTAACAAATCTAGGCTGGACAATTGAACCGGCAAGGAACCGGTGAAAAATATTTGATTCTAAATTTCACCCGAAAAACTGAACCGAATACCCAAACACCTAGACTTAAACAGATCCCAAGAATAGACATAAGCAAAGATACAAGATAAATAAGTCAAAGTTTAAAGTCAACGATTACAGAGAAGTGAAGAGAGAGAGAGAGAGAGACTGACATTGAAGACGGTGAAAGAAACGAGCCATGGAAGAAACACTCCTTCCTTATAAACAGAGAATTCGCAAACCTTCTTAAACTCCTCATTCCATTCAACGACTCCATCACCTCGAAATCCTCCTTCTTCAGTGAAATTCCGTAGAGAGTAGCGTTTGATAGTAACCGTTTTAGGTCCTTTCCACTTGATCTCAACCACCGGTTTCTTCCTCTGCCTCTGATCATAAGTATCGTCGTTATCTCCATCAGAATCAAAACCTTCCAACTTGTGGATAGAGACGATCACGTTGAATTTTACGGCGGAGAGTGGAGGCCAAGGCGGCCAACGCATGATCTGTTTCATTTTCACTACCATAGAGTGGTTAAAAATTGAGATCGACGGAGAGTGAAGGGATTGAGATGAGAAGTAATTGGAGAAAGGGTCAAAGAGTATCTAAAATTTTGCGGAGGAAAGTAACAGAGTTTAAGAGATGTGCATGGAGGATTTGATGGACACAGTTTGATTCATACCCAAATATTTTTTAGAATTTGGAGAGAGAGAGAGACAGAGAAGAATGTGAGAGTACAGAGTCAACCCTTATAGAGAGAGAGAGAGAGAGGGACGGCAATATAAAACTGACCATCATAATAATATTTTTAAAAAGTAGTTATTTAAAAATCTATAATCTATACCTAATAATATTGATACTATACCTAGTAAAAATTGTTTTTTTAAGTTCTTTAATAAAATTGGGTTTTTATGACTGCTATTTTTTTTTTTCGAAGAATCATGTAATTAGGGCTTAGACATATAATTCGGATCTTTGAGCAGAACTTCGAATTGAATGGAATAAAAATTAATGAAATAACAAAAATGTTTTAAATTTCTATAATTGTGATTGAATACGTACCAAATCAAAAATATAAATAATTATACTATATATATCTGAAACAAAATTAAATGCTAAACAATATTAGTTATATTTTAATTAATTAATTAGATAGATATTTTGATGTATATATATATATATTGATTATTTTCGAATGTACTAAATTTGAGTAAAATGTAATACAAAGTTGATTCAAAAAAGTTATTTTTCGAATACCTGATCAAATTTTAACCAAAATACTAATATATCTAAATGGTGTTTAAATTTTTATGCCGAACTACCAATCTAAACAAGTACCAAATCGAACTTGAACCAGTTACTAGAATTGAGCCCGCACCATATGCGGATATTTATTTT
>OVAU01001275.1:0-15474 GCA_900406315.1 Biscutella laevigata subsp. laevigata
TTAATTTTAAAAGTAGGCTAAAATATCTCTAACCGACTAACAAATNTCTAACCGACTAACAAATGTATTAAATAAAAGTATTCAATTAAATAATGATAATGAAATAATTATCGTGAATATTGATATATCTATCGATAATTTGATAAAATTTTATATGTAAATTAAATATCTTTTGCTAGTTATATTAAATAAAATTCTATTTTGTTAAAGCTAAAATATTTTTATTATAAAATACCCGCGTTGAACGCGGAATCCGATTATTTTTTAAAACTGTTATGGGTGACCTAAGAAAAAAAAAAAATTAACACACCACTCTCTATGCGACACGTCGCGTCTCTTCCTCACCTACAAAGTATCTTCACGTGGAAACGTATCTTAAATTAAGAAACGTTGAACGTATTTTTTTATTATTTAATCGCCTGAAGATACCTCTAAAAGCTTGCGTTGTTAATGCTCTTAGTTTCCAAAATATTGCCCTAATTTGGGAAAGTAAATATTCTCTTTTTTTTTTCTTTTAAAATTATCCTCAGTAACAGTATTTCAAATGCTTCAAATATTTTTATGTGGAAAAAACATGGGTTGGAATTTTTTAGAAGTTATATAACTTTTTTGCAACTGTTGTAAAACAAAATATTGTAAAATATTTGTAGGACCGTTGAATGACTATGACGACTCATTATGACAATGCCAGATGAAAGAATAATAAAAGTTTATTTGTTTTGTATTGTTGTCGTCAATGAGTCAATTGTCCAAAATTGTTCGATTCAAATTCTTACTCACACACAAATACATATAAACAGAGGTTCAAGGTCATTTTTTAAAGTTTAAAACTTTTTTTTCCGATTAAACCCACTTAAAAATTAAAGTCGGTCGATTAATCGTAAGATTCTCTACAACTGAAACGTTATGATTTACATAGTAAAAGGTAATCTCATGCTCGTGCCCCTTTCGCAAGGACATCAACACCGACATTTATAAATTAAAATTTTTGAAGGCTTCCCTTCATGTGTGTGAATAAGTCTAAGTCAATTAAAAGTCGACCACTCGTTAGATTATTCGGTCATCTTAATTAAGTCCGCACCATCCATTTCAAAGATAATGCGAGAAGGTTTTCACTCACTAAAACATTCCATAACCCACAACAGCCCATTTAAATTTTAAACCTTTAAGACATCAAAGAAATAGCAATTACAAAAAGAAGAAAAAATTATATTTATATCTTTAAAGAAACAACCATTTCAATTTCATACTCTAAACATCAATATCTAACTGATAGGCCCTGCCTTGTATACACATTACATACCAAAATTGTTTCATTGTAAAACAAGAGTTTCGTGAACTGAAAAGTTATGACCCACTTGACCAATTTCTAGATTATGTAGTGACCAAAAGTAAAATATATTGTTACATAAACTGTTTAATAATCTTTCACATTGAAAAATTAGTCTAGTTATATAACTAACATATTTATTATTTGTTTATGATTACACTCAAGAGCCCGAAAGATTGGACAAACCTGTTTAATGGCATACAAAAAATTACTCTTTCTATATTGAAAATACAAACTAATAAATTTATTTTAAAAAATGCGACAATGGTAATGATTATAGCATTGGCCCATCACTCATAAGTATAAAGTTCTTTACGTGGGCCCAACTCTAAGCCCATTAGCGCGACACGCGACAAAAGTCAACTCTTAACGCTCAACGCAACCGACCGTTTTTTTCCCGCTATACTTATTTGGCGGGAACCAATTATACATATAAAGAAAACTCTTTTTGTTTTTTCTTGTTCTTTCGCTCATTTCCTTTCAACAAAAAATGTGTTAATATCATCGATCCTTGCTTAGTTATAACCATACCTAAATATATAAGAAAATAATTTGATAAAAAGATAGATATATAAATAATATTGGAATCGAAATAGTTATTTTCTTTTAATTTTTGCTTCGACTATTTTTCTTTTTTCAACCTCTTCTCTGTAGACATAATTGATAATAATAATTAAAACAGAAGAAGAGAAATTTAAGAGAGATGTGCAGGAGAAGAAGAATCATGAGTCTTTAAGCTGAAACACGAAGCTGATACTTCTAAAACTCCATTGGGTGTTTGTGAACATAAGCCTGAGCCATCACTCTCAATCATTTCCCTAATCTTCTTCACTCTCTCCTGCAAACAGAAGTTTATGCAATTAAAGGAACCACTGAGTTTAAGGCACAATTGTTTTGTCTCTTTGATACATAACACACAAAGATCTCATCAGCTTTTGGAGGGAGAGAGAAAAAGATGTAAATTTCTAGATTTTTGGATTGCAAGATCAGATCAGAATCAATCACACGACAACATGTTTTGTGGGGTCAAGTTTTGGTTTAAGGTGTGACTAGAGTGTGTAGTGTATGTGAGAGAGAGAGAGAGAGAGAGGAGTCACAAGACACACAGCTATAGAATGATATAACTTAAAGTGGTCTTTGGTCTATACTTTCCATTAGTTTTGGAAGTCAAAGGATTCAGACCCATAAACCAGTTTCTCTTTCTCTCTTTTTTCCTTAGTACTTTAAAAAATATAACTACACATGTGTATGCAAGGCATCAGTTAGTGCACACACACATATAAATGTGTCATCTTTAATGATTTCAAACTTCTCCACAACTGGCATTTCCTTGAAATTGAACCACCAATTGCTGTTTTATATTGATATTAAAAGTAGAGTTATGTGTTTGAGGCTTATGGTGGATTACCTTTTGAAGTAGTGAGAAAAGAGGAGAGAAGGAAAAGTTGTCAAAGTGTACTGTGTGCATTTCTCCAGAAGCAGAAAGTGCCACTGCAGCAGCAACTTCACAAGGTCTATATTCCAAAAAGTCAATACCTGCTCATTCACAACCATCATTTTACTCCAAAATCAGAAAAAGGCAAAAGTAAAAAAAATCCTTTAAAAGGCTAAAAAAAAGTGGAGAAGAAAACAAAAACATAGGAGGGACTTTTTCTCACCTTTGGTTGTGCTGGCAATCACTTGTAGTGATTTGGATATCAATGTGTTGGATGGTTCTTTATTACATTTACTCATCTCTCTCAGGAAATATGTTATGTATGAGCATGGAGTTATCACTCTCAATCTCCATTTCAATCTGTTCAACACCAAAAGTTCCATTCTTTGTATATGTTTAGCATCAAACACAAACTGAGGAGCTCCAACCTGTTCCTAAATGTGATCAAAGTCCAACACGCAATCGATTCAAGAGATTATCGGATTAAATCACCTCGACAGTTTAATTATTTTAATGAGAGACTAATAGGACCTGAAGATCTACAAGCTTTGGTACTTTAGTCTCTTCGGTTTTGGCTGCCAATGATAAACAAGCCACAGCCAACAATTGCACTATCCAAGCGTTACCACTCTACAAGAACCCAGAAGCAAAAATTAGGACCTTTAGATGAATACGGGCTAAACCGTTCTTTCAATCTTTGAGATGAATAAATGTGAACTTACAGGCAAATCATGAACCGATAAGAACCGATCCAAGTAGTTCACTGATAAGCAAATACACAATGATCCAATCTGGTGTTCTTCACAAGCCTGATGTAATTAGAACAAGTGAAACATCAAAGGTTAATATCTTATCTCTTTCTCTGAGTGTTGGAGATCTATAACTCTTAGACTGAAGTGAATCTATCGTCCACTGAAATTTCAAAGCTTAGAATTTGAGCATCAGATGCACAGATTTAAGGCAAAAGCTCTCTCTTCGTTCTGCATAAGCCATTGATCTAATATACGTAGTAACACACTCTTTATATTCACATCATTCCTCAAATGAAATGTGATGACTGAAAAGCCCATCAAACATGAGAATTTAAACAAAAAACATAATCAGACCTTCCAAATCCAGTTAAGAGCTTCTCTTCTTCTGACATTCAAATCCGAATCTCCACTCCTGAGTCTCTTGATGTAATCATCTCTGGGCAAATGCTCCTTCTCCTTCTCCATCATCTCCCTGATAATCTCTTGGCTCTCCAACTGGAAAAAACCCATTTGAGAAATCGAAGTTTCACCAACAACAATCGGAGTTTCTTCAGCAGTTTTGCCTTTCTCTTCATCATCATCAACGTTGGTCTCTGTACATAAAACTGTTAGTTCTAGATTTTCTGCCATTATAACAAAGAAAAAATTGAGCCTTTTTGGTGTCGATCTAATAGGAAAATTGGAGAAATAAAGTCATCTAGAGATTGGGAATTGAAAGAAAGATTGAGGGTTCTCTTGGAAAAGGTTTTTGTTTTGGAGTTGAGGGTAACAAATGAAATGGAGGAGCTTTTTTTTTAATGGAGGAAGTGAGGAAATGTGGTTTTGAGGGTAAGTTGGAAAATGTACAAAGGGTGAATGACAATAGAAGACTAAATTTTAAATATTTAGAAAGTGAATTGACTAACATGGTAACAAATTCTCTCTCTCATTGAAAAGTTTTGGAAATGTGGTAAGGATTTGAGGTAAGATTTAAAAGTAGTTTGGTTTTTCTTTGTTAATTGATTATGAGTTCGAAACAAAGTCGTAGTCGTTCTTGATGTCTAAGACCAGCCGTTACTAATATTGATTAATCAATATAAAACGTTTCTCTACTTTACAAGTGTATCTGGCGAAAAACGAATAAAGAGAAAAAGAGGGTCAAAACTTAACTACTAGTCACCATATGTGCTTCCTTTAGTGAGGTGGTCAAGTCCCTTTACCGTTGCATTCTCACCTGGAGTTCGACTTCTCTCACCCACATGGTTGGGTTTAAAGTTAGTGAACGGGCTTGTGGTCACATGTCAAAAGACCATATGTGCTTTATTAAGTAGTTTTGCTTTTATTCATTGTATTTTGGTATTTGATAATGAAACGAGTAAATGTTCGTTAATATTTCAATAGTAGATGTATTCAGAATTTGAATTTCAATCTTTATAATGTTTATATATCTATTATTTAAAAATATATTAAGATATTGAATTTTCAAAAATGTAATAACATATTTTTTATATTTATAGGATTATAATATTAGTTTTTGTTCTTCATTCTACTTACATTAAAGATATAATTTGAAAANTGATCAATAATTTGAAAAAGTGACAAAATTGATAAATCCTATAAATAATTTAGTTCTTGTAATAGAATTGTTAACCTACTAAATTTTTGACATACGCGAAATTGAATATTATAAAGTTTAACAATATATTTATGTAACAATATACTTTGGTTGTATATATCATATTATAAATATTTGTTATTTATAATATTTGTAATAATAGTATTTTTTTGATTTATATATTAAATATGATAAACTAATTTTGTTGAGAATAAATACTATCATAGATAACATAAAAATGAAAATATATATTTTTGTTCCATTAATTATATGAAAAATAGGAAGTATTGGTGGGATCAAAATATTAATTTGAAGATCAAGAGATAACTATTGAATTGTTGTCATCCATATCAAAGTTTAAAACTTCTATGGACAGTAAATTAACCAAATATTAATCCCTAAGATCATAGAATAAACGATAACATTTCTGTTACACATAATAATTAATTTTAATAATTATATGGAAAACATTGTAGGTTTAAGAAGATTTGAAAGATTTATAGAAGAGTGTAATATTTTATTAGGCTTAAATTTTGGTTTTTAATCTAATCATTTTTTGTTTTGATCTCAAAAGCCCTCTCACAAGTATACAGCAACATGACATGCATGTTAATGACCCATTATTATAAAGTTATTTTAAAAATATTATGAATTAATAAATAGGAAATAGATGATAATTTTCATAATAATACCACACATAATTCTCAAAAATATTCTATTTAGAATTTGTTTGATTAATTAAAATTAATGATATATTCCTTAATTTACTTAATAAGTTGCACATAAAGCTGAAGTATTCGTAAGTCATAAACCTTAAAAAAAACTAAACTGAACTATAAAAAAAAAAAAAAAACAACTTATATATTCAAAATAACATGTCTATATCTTTTTGTCAACCAGTTAAATATATAAGATAAGTTATGATTGTATTCGAACAAAAAAAAAGTTATGATTGTATTGGTTTGATCATTGAGTTCAATCCAAACCAGTCCAAAGTTTGTTATATGATAAAATATACAGTCTTGTGACCGCACTTCTTTTGGCAAAAGTGTCGACACAGCTATTAATGGAACGAGGAATGTTATAAAGATTGCAATAGGTAAAATCAAACTTGAGAGTATTAAAATTTTCTAGTCTCTGTCATTCGCAACGAGTCCTAACAATTTGTCTCAATTCTGAGAGGAAAAAATATGACATTTTAGATGTTTTTTTCTTGATCCAAAAATCAATTAATAATGACGTTTGAAATGCTTGTCGTGGTTGATGTGTGACCTCTGTTTTTTACGCCAGATAACAATAATTTCAGTAACCACACATCATTTCTTTTTTTTTTTTTTTTTTAATAACCAGGAGATTTCGGCTACCATAAGCACCAGAGTACCATGAGCTCAGTCAACGGATCAACGGATCACCATAATCCCCAAGGGTCGTGGGGAAGCCGGGTGAATACCCACTTCCACAAGAGAGGATCGAACCAGAGTAGGGAAGGACTTTGTCCCACCCCTTTACCACTAGCCACCGTCGTCATTGTGGTTCAACATCATTACTTGCATATACCTTTGAATGAAACAAGTTATGTAGACTTATATAAGAACGTTGTCATATAACTACTTTGAATTGACATTATGGTCTTTGTTTTTTTACACACAGCATGGTCTTTCTTTAATAGGGTAATTTTAACTTCACCCAAAGATACTGTCTTCTGTTTTACCCTACATTAACTCGTAAGGTCTTTATTGTTCAGACATTTTCTTCTCCATTGTTGTTCCCATGTGGAAGTCAAGTCTTAGAAGCCCCAATCCAACGATTCTACTTTAGTTATAATTTATCACTTCCTAAAAAAAAAAACATTATAAAATGTAGTGTATGACGACGTTTAAACATAAAGGCCATGTTCGTTTGCTCAGTTTGCATCTACAGCCAGATGGTCCATTCAGATGATCTATTCAGATGGTCTATCTGGATGATGTTCGTTTGTATATTTGGAAGATGCATCTAGATGGATCATCTGAATGCACCTATGTTCGTTTGTACATTTGGAAGATGCATCTGAATGCATATTATTTTAATAATTTTTTTATGATTTAAATTATATTTACAAATTAATAAATTATCAAAATATCAATGCATAAATTAAAAAGTATTCAAATATCAATTCATAAATTAAAAAAATATAAAAATATAAAATATCAATTTATAAATTAAAAAATTAAAAAATTATCAAAATATCAATTTATCAAGTTTTTGGGAAAATCACGTTTTTCTCGAAAAAACATGTTTTGCTCGGAAAATCACGTTTTTTTCTCAGGAAATCACGTTTTTTCTCAGGAAATCACGTTTTTCTCGGGAAATCACGTTTTATCCCGGAAAATCACGTTTTTCCCCGAAAATCACTATTTATCCCGGAAAATCACGTTTTTCCCAAAAATCACATTTTTTCCTTGAAAACGCAAAATCATGTTTTCGAGAAAAAGCTTGATTTTCCGGGAACAAACGTGATTTTCCAGGAAAAACGTGATATTCCGGGAACAAACGTGATTTTCCGGGGAAAGAATGATTTTCCGAAGAAAAGCGTAATTTTCCGAAGAAAAGCGTGATTTGCCGAAGAAAAGCGTGATTTACCGAAGAAAAACGTGATTTTCCGAAGAAAAATGTTATTTTCCGAAGAAAAACGTGATTTTCCGAAGAACAACTTGATTTTCCGAAGAAAAGCGTGATTTACCGAAGAAAAATGTGATTTTCCGAAGAAAAACGTGATTTTTCGAAGAAAAACGTGATTTTCCGAAGAAACGTGTGATTTAGACCATCTCCAATGGTACCCTCTATTTTACACTCTAAAAATAGAGTTCTCTAAAAATAAAAAGGAGATTTGCTCCAATGGTCACCTCTATTTTACCCTCTAAAATAATAATTTTAAGTACAATAGTTACCGTTATTTTTCAATCTAACATTTTACTTTTAAATTTGACAAATTCAACCCAATAATTTATTTAAACAACAAAATTTGCAAGATTACTGAAACATGTATTCTAGATATGAATCTACAATATTATTCTAGATATTAATCTGATATGATAAAATATTAAAATCAAATTATAATTTTTTGTTTAAGGGTTAAAATAATAACATATTAAAATTAAGGGACCACTTTGTAATAAAAAGTTACTCTCTATAAATAGAGAAGTGAACAGTAGTTCTCCAAATATAGAGAACTACTGTTCATTTCTCTATTTTTAGAGAGTAAAATAGAGTGTCATTGGAGAGAGTTTTTCTTCAAATATAGAGTTTAGAGAGTAAAATAGAGAAGGGTTGGAGATGCTCTTACCGAAGAAAAACGTGATTTTCCGAGAAAAACGCGATTTTCCGAAGAAAAACGTGATTTTCCGAAGAAAACGTGATTTTCCGAAGAAAACGTGATTTTCCGAAGAAAACGTGATTTTTCGGGATAAAATGTGATTTTCCGGGGTAAAACGTGATTTTTCGGGATAAAACGTGATTTTCCGAAGAAAAACGTGATTTTCTAGGAGCAAATAAGATGTTCCAGGAGAAAACGTGATTTTCCGGGATAAAACGTGATTTTCCGAAGAAAAACGTGATTTTTCAAAGAAAAACGTGATTTTCCGGGATAAAAGGTGATTTTCCGGAATAAAACGTGATTTTCCGAAGAAAAACGTGATTTCCGAAGAAAAACTTGATTTACCGAAGAAAAACGTGATTTTTCGGGTTAAAACGTGATTTTTCCGGATAAACCGTGAGTTTTCGGGAAAAAACGTGATTTTCTATGATTAAACGTGAATTTCCAGAATAAAGTTTTTCCGAAAAAAATATAAATTTTTGAGATGCATCTAGATGCANTTTTCCAGAATAAAGTTTTTCCGAAAAAATATAAATTTTTGAGATGCATCTAGATGCATCCAAATGCATCTTCAAAACTCATCTAGATGCATCTCTAAATTTTGCGTAAATTTAAAACTCATCTAGGTAGACCATCTGGATGAACCATTTAATGATGCTAAACGAACATCAATATGCAACTGCAGCCAGATGGAGCAGCTAGCTGAGCAAACGAACAACACCAAAATCGATTAACCAAGTTGTGTTCAGTCTAATGATTATATATTTTCTCTGGGATTCTTCTCTTTTTACATTCCGAGTTCGAGTTACCGAGACACTTAGAAAGGTTGCTCTACACCACTACATATATTAGTAAGAGCAAGTCTTGACCAGTCGGCCCAATCTCCTTCGAGTTAACAGAAAAAACATTGACTCGTTTAAACATAATCTAGTTCAAATAAAGTGAGTAACTGAAACAGAAACACATAGTAGAGACAGTTTCTACGGTTGTTTCCTACTAAATTTGAAGCATCATAAAGGGTTATCAAAGAGAACATCGTTTATTTATTGTTATTAGGTTTTGATTTTCTAAAATATTAGATTGAAACGTTTTGAGAAGCATTAAAGTATTTTTTACAAGAAGAATAAATCTGTAGGCTTTATCCAGGTCTTTCTTTTTGTTGGTAGTAGTAAACAGCTTGAACTGAAATCACGTGTAAGAGAAGAAACAAAGGTTTAAGTAGAGAAAAAAACTAGACCAAAAAGACTCGATCACTCTTTTATGGTTTTCTTTTTTTCTTTTCATGCATGCAAATACCAGACCGAAGTGGTCCAGCCACACTTTCAATGTTTTTTGCGTATCTTTGTGTCTTGTCAGATTCTATTATAGTCTCTCTCTCTCACTAACTTTCTTTATTCAATATTTTTGTGTCTTTATGCACGCCTATGGTCAACTTAACCTCTAAACTTTGCTCCAATCACATGGACTGATGGTTTGAATCCGAAGTTTAGAAGGCCTCTTTTTTTATAGGATATGTGTAGAGGTAGGAGTAAAATATTATTACATATTTTAGCAAAATATTNCTTTTCATGCATGTAAATACCAGACCGAAGTGGTCCAGCTACACTTTCAATGTTTTTTGCGTATCTTTGTGTCTTGTCAGATTCTATTATAGTCTCTCTCTCTCACTCAGTAACTTTCTTTATTCAATATTTTTGTGTCTTTATGCACGCCTATGGTCAACTTAACCTCTAAACTTTGCTCCAATCACATGGACTGATGGTTTGAATCCGAAGTTTAGAAGGCCCTTTTTTTATAGGATTTGTGTTGAGGTAGGAGTAAAATATTATTACATATTTTAGCAAAATATTNTATGGTCAACTTAACCTCTAAACTTTGCTCCAATCACATGGACTGATGGTTTGAATCCGAAGTTTAGAAGGCCTCTTTTTTTATAGGATATGTGTAGAGGTAGGAGTAAAATATTATTACATATTTTAGCAAAATATTATTACATATTTTAGTAAAATATTAATCATTTCATCTAAATAACCAAAGTTAATTCGAAAACAAAATCGACATTTCGTTAAACAGAACGAAGAACCAAACTGACTTTTAAATGGTTCTACCGGGTTTTAATTTATCTAAAACCGATTTAACTCGAGAAAACAAACTCAAAACCGTACACGAGACTGACATGTTTTTTTTTTTTTTAATAAAGTTACACGAGGCGTTTAATCACAGCCTAGAAAGCTTATGTAAAAGACTCTGGATCTGGAATATCAGTCAAAGATAAGATTTGGGACACTGAATGATTTGATTTCAAATACATATAAAATTTTGAGATATGAAAACAAAGATGAAGTTAGATTGAAAAGAAAAGAGAGTAGGAAGTTGGAACAGAGCAGCAGATAAATACCAAAGCTGTGCACATAATTTGTCATACAAACATTTTTTCGACGAGTTTTAGAGCAGAGAATTCGGTTACTGTTGCTGGAACATTACATAACCGTCTTATAAGACGTTCAGGCTTCATCCATCTGCTCCTGAACGAAGCATTCAATCATTGAGTTTTGGGGTGCCTTATTCAAATAGCCTTTACTATGATCAAACCGTACTAATGATGCGATTTGAGTATTAGCATTTCTAATGATGCGATTGAGTATGAAAAGTATTGAATTGGACTAACCTGCATATCGGATGTCCACAGGGTTAGATTGTCCCTTAGCAACTGCATGATGAGAGTACTGTCTTTGTACGACTCTTCTCCCAACGTGTCTAGCTCTGCAATCGCTTCTTCGAAAGCCTACAAGTAGTGAATCAAACAAGCACAAGTTATAAATGGAACGATCATATATATCTTCTCAAGTCTTACGTAATTTATGTATATGTGAATCAGTGATCGGATCTAATCAATCTCGTCTGAGATCTTGTGGTTCTTAAGTCTAAGAGATCCTACTGCAGTAGGAATAAATTGGTTACTGTGAAGTAATAGGTCAAAAAGGTATAAAAAAGAGAACTTTGCAGGATGTCTTTTTCTTTAGAATCTTCTTGATTAAAAAAGTGGGTCCGGTCCGTTCAGAAAGAAGGAAGAGTTACTTCTTTATTAGCAAACCTCCACTTCTAGTAAATTTTCGAAATTTAATCACATCAGCAAAGTTCTCCACGTCTAGTAACTTTCGAAATTCACTCAAATCAATCCAACACAATGCAAGAGAAATGGGAACAGTAGGAATAATACAGAACTATAGTCACTCAAAAACAAAGTAAGGGACAGAGGAAACTCTACAGATTCAAACTCAGACAGTGATCAATATTTGTAAAAGATAGAGACTTAGCAAAGCTTTCTACTTGAAAACAGAACGAGCAGTTAGGAGAGAGAGCAAGAGAGAGGGAGAGAGCACCTGTTTGGCCATGCTACATGCTTTTTCTGAAGAGTTGAGAATCTCATAGTAAAACACCGAGAAATTGAGGGCCAGACCCAACCTGATCGGATGTGTAGGCGCTAGATCAGCAACTGCAACGTCCTTCAAAGGCATAACACATAAAAAGAGAAAACCTATTCGTGTGAGAGATAAGTTGCATTTCAAGAAGAAAACTTATGAAGGATCGCAGAACAATTATACATGGTAGTACTACGTACTTCCTAGATTGAGCTGAGCTATGGTGGTAAATCGAACGAAGAGAAAGGACAGATTAGGGAAGCAATTGAATGCTCGTTATAAAGAAAGTATAATAGTTGACTACTTCTAACGACTTGATCAACAAAATAGCTCAATTCGAGGCAATTACAAATTACAGACTGGGTAAGTGAAGAAGTCTCCGAAATAGGGATTTTGCAACCAAAACTGGATCGATATACAGAACCAGTAAAGAGATTCAAGGAAAAATGAAATCAAGTATACCTGAGCAGCTTTGTAGGCGATCATAGTATCTTCCGCAGCAGTTTTCCTCTCATCTCCAGATTTAAACTCCGCCAGATAACGATGGTAATCACCCTTCATCTTCAGGTAAAAAACTTTTGACTCGCTGGTAGTCGCGGAAGGGATCAGATGCGAATCGAGGAGCCTGAGGATTCCAGAGCAGATCGAAGAGAGCTCAGTCTCGACCTTAGATCTGTAATCCTTGACGAGCGACACGTGTTCCTCGTTCTTCCTGCTCTCTTCCTTCTGCTCAATCGACGAAACGATCCTCCAGGCGGCACGTAGAGATCCAATCACGTTCTTATACGCTACGGATAGAAGATTCCTCTCCTCCACCGTGAGCTCACCAGCGGGTGTTGCTCCGCTTACGAGCTGCTCCATGAACTGAACCATCTCTTCGTAACGCTCCGCTTGCTCAGCAAGCTTCGCCATGTACACGTATTGATCTCTGCTCAAAGTCGCCGCCATTAGAGAGATCTCGATTTTTTTCTCTCTTTTTCCACGGAAAATTTGAAATCGGAGGAAATTTCTGAAAGAAAAAAGAAAGAAACTGAGAAGAAGGAAAAAATAAAAGAAAAGAAAGAAAAAGGGCTTCAAAAGCCGAGTCATAATGAGCTGTAAAAGGGAAGTCTCTTCACTCGCGCGTGTGCACCAATACCAATAAAACGACATCGTTGTTTGAGATCAACTTAAAGTACGTGAAGTATACGAAGGCGCGTGAGAAGGGATGGTTAGGGTTTGGTTTAAACGATAAGAGGGAGTGAATGGACGATAATAATTTAGTGCGTCAGCTTCCGACCAGTTGACACCGTCCAGAGTCAAAAGTTAGAATATGGGCCTAAATATGGGCCTTTTTAAACCCATTTATAAGTTTTATAGCTATTAACTTGCTGGCTAAGCATATGCGTTTTCGGCGTGACCTGGATCCACGACTAATCACGGTCGGAGAAAAGGCATATGAAGACAAAAGAAAGTTGTGTACAAAGGGGTTATGATATTTAATTTTAGATTAATTATATATTTATAAATATAAATTGATTTGAGATCTGTTTTCCAATACATCTATTATATTAAAACAAGATTTATCTAATTAAAAAGTCATAACAAACTATTTTATTTAATGACTAGACAAATAATTAATTATAATAATGAAAATATTTATATAATTAAATAACTCTAACAACATGAATATAGCAATATTCTATTTTATCCCAAATCCATACACGCATGCGTTCTTAGCTTATACAATTTAAAGTAATAATTTTTATGTTAATTAATCCAAAAAAAATCCATATAAATAATCATAATTTTAATTCAAAATAAAAATAAACTGTAACTTAGAATTTATCTACATTTTATANAGCCATATAAATAATCATAATTTTAATTCAAAATAAAATAAACTGTAACTTAGAATTTATCTACATTTTATATAATNGGTTCTTAACTTATACAATTTAAAGTAATAATTTTTAATGTTAATTAATCCAAAAAAAGCCATATAAATAATCATAATTTTAATTCAAAATAAAATAAACTGTAACTTAGAATTTATCTACATTTTATATAATTAAATAACTATAACCACATAAATATAGGAACATTCTATTTTATCCCAAATCCACATATGCATGCGTTCTTAGTTTATATAATCGAAAGTGTTAATTTTTATTGTTAATCTAAAATAATATTCATATAAATAATTTTAATTTTAATTTCAAAATTAGAAATAATCAGGTGGTAACTTCAAATTTGTCTACCTTAAATCAAATAATACTTAAANCCAAATCCACATATGCATGCGTTCTTAGTTTATATAATCGAAAGTGTTAATTTTTATTGTTAATCTAAAACAATATTCATATAAATAATTTTAATTTTAATTTCAAAATTAGAAATAATCAGGTGGTAACTTCAAATTTGTCTACCTTAAATCAAATAATACTTAAATATATAAAGTTTATTACACTATAAACTTCAACATATATAAATTTAATTTTACATAAATCTAATTAAAACTTAAATGCCGGATCAAAATAACTGAACCATCGTTTTTATGGGTTTTCATTGGATTTTATTGTGAATTTTCATTCAATAAATGAGAATTGATGAAATTTATGCTCCATAAATTTTATTAGTCAATTGGAATAATAGTTCGGGTAGGACATTTGTTCAGCGCCTTTAATCAGATGCGACCATATCATTATAACCAGATCCAAGTATAATCGATTACTTGTCTTAATAATAATTGTAAGTTGTCTGAATTATTGTTTTTTGGGTTAAAAAAGAAGAACAAAAAACAAAAATTCTCAAACATAAAATATAGACAAATACTGTAGTGCTCGAGTCTTCGTCACCGTCAGGCGCGCGTAACGTTGCCGTTATGGAAAAAGGCCGTGTCTCCACTCGCCAGGTCAGTTTAACGCATGCGTCTCTGTTACCGTTAATTGACGTCTCCATCCAACGCTGCTCCATCAAATCACCTCACCGTATATATGTATATATATATATATACATATTTTTCCCTTAATGGCGCAAGTTTTTATTAAAATACACAAATCTTCTTCGATCTTCCTTACATAAGTCACCATTTTAGTTTTTTCTTCATTGTTAATTCGAGTTAGTGACTATCACTGGCAGGATTTTCCCTCCGTAGTCATTCTGTTCTACTGGAAAATTTTCGGTTCACACTGAAGAAATCTTTGGAGTGTTTATTTCTGAGGAAGTGGAAGTAAAAACTAATGCACTTACCTCTTCTTTTTTGAAGTAGATCGATTCTTCAGTTTTGTAGTTTCCGTTTACGATTTCGCTTCTTCTTTCATGTGAATTTCGTGGAAGGGAAGAAGTAATTCCGATCTTTAATTTTGCTTTTCTTTCTACATTTTCCTTTTTGACTAGAATTTTGCTTGTAGCCGTCAATTTGTTTGATTTTGGTTTCTGGTATAAGTCGATTCATCTATATAGATTTCTGTTGCTATGAGCTAGGGATTTCAGTTGTGTTAAGTGCGTATGTAACTGAGATTTGATTGTTGTATGTGACTGTAATTTTCTGTATTTTGTTTGTTTTTCCTCTCAAGTAATCGTTGTGGAATTTCTGAATGTTAGG
>OVAU01001276.1:0-15474 GCA_900406315.1 Biscutella laevigata subsp. laevigata
TTGGAACAATACCTCCTGAGAAGAAAAAGAGCTTTCGGAAATTGAACGAGAATGCAACCGAATCGGAATACTGCAGACAAGCGGTTGTTTCAAGATAACTTTTCATAACTAAATTAGTGATGAAAGGGTATATGGGTAAAATCACAATGACATGTGTTTTAGAATGGAAGAAAGTTTGAAGAGGTGTTGGGGTGAAAATATTAGTTTCAAAATAGCTCTAGAGTGCTATTTTTTCAAAAATAAGTTAATCTTTGTTGTAGGTTGTTTGTGGGTCATCTTAGTATTTCTTGTTGTCGGAGCTGCTCTTGGAAGCTCTACTCATTTGTCCTCTCGTCAATATTAGGCGATGATGATTCTTCAGTAGACTCATCTACTAGGTCAGTGTTGGTGGCTTTGGGTTAGTCGCCCAAGGATCTTGTGCCCTTTTTTATTGTCCTTGTATCCATGTTTTGTATCGTTTGTCATGATTGTCATGTTTGTTTCAATTCTTTTGTGATTTAGTTTTAGCTTCTGGAGATATCTATGTTTATGCCGGCTTAGGTCTAGTTTAATGGTTGGTGTTGTATTTTAAAACTGTATTTTATCTTGCAATTAGTATTATCAGATGAAAAAGCGGTAAATTGTAGTTGTTTCTCTTCAAATGATTATGTATAAATAGACATGTTTTTACGAACAAATATGGTTTTGTTCAACTATGATTCATGAAATTGTATCTATAATGACCATCTCTAGATAAACATGTTATAAAAAGATTTATAAAACTCTATGAAGAAACTATGACATATGGTGTAGTGATTTGTTAGACAAATTGCAACCCAACAAATTGCTGTGGTTTAAACCCAACAAATTGCAAAATATGAATTATTGTTAGACAAAAAGACATATATAATTAAAACTGAAATATAAGATCTAAGTTTAAAACCACAATTCAAAAGTTAAAACTTTCAAATTCACACTTGCAACAAATAATTAAGGAAAAATGTTAAAATAAATTTATTCCATAAAAATAACATTATGACATATAAAAAAGTAAAGAATTTTGTAGATTAAAATAATTTAGTTTATTAATTATTTGGATATGTCAAATATATTTTAAGCATTTTAATTTAAAAGCAAACAACTTATAAACAATCACCCAATTTACAACTCTAGTTAATACAATGTTATATATTTAATGCAAAATAATAATAATAATTTGGTTATATGCATTGTTGTCTCATTCTCAAACTGCCTCATGTTCTTGGTTTTTTTCCTTCTAATATAACCTTTTCTAACACAATAGTTATATAAGGTTAAATTTGAAAGTTGCACTGATATGAATTCGACCAGAGGGTTAAAAAATCCTCTCTTTCTAAATCATCTCTATCCGGCTAGGGTTTCATCGAGAGGAGAGAGGTAGAGACCTCGCCCACCGACGTCGTCTGAGCACAGGCTCGTGCACCGCGAAAACCGTCCTCCCTCGTCGGCCTTCTCCTGAGCTTCGCCGCCGCCGGCGAAACCCCTTCCCGAAAGCACTTATGTTCGCTTTGCGGTAAGGTGGAAGGGGTTTCTCCCTCGGTGGCGCGACGCTTCCTCCTCTTGCTCCGCCTGTTCGCTGGTCGCCTCCCGATCTCGCCGGAGATCCCCGCGTCGTGTACTGGTAGGTCCTTCTGCCTCCTCCATCTTCTGAGACTTTGAAATCGGACGAAGCATTCCCCTCGCTCCGTCGCGCTGCAGAGGTGTCGTTTCTCTGGTGGATCTAGGTTAGGACTCGACGGTGGGGTTCGTGTTCTATCCAGTTTCCGATGGAGAAACCATCCTTCAGAGCAAAGAAGACTCAAGACTCCTCGCCCTCATCCGAAACCGCCCGGAGGGGTCCATTTCGCGGGAATAAGGCGTCGGCGGCTGCATCTTCGAGCTTCTCTTTCTCGGTTCGCTCCAGTTTCTTCTTGCGCTCTTCTCTAGATTTTGGCGGATTCGGACTCCGTCGACGTTTTAGAGCAAGCTCGGCGTCTCTAGACCTGAAGTTGGCGGCGACGGTTTCAAACCCTAGAGAGCGGCGGCGGCATCAACAGGGATCAAAGATTCCCTCACTGATTTTATGTTTAGATTTTGAGTTTGGGTCCTGGGCTTTGACCATTGGGCCATGTTTTTGGGCCTTGGCCCTAGACTTTTTCCTTTCCGTTTGTGAATTTGAATGAGCCTAGTTTGAGCCGGTTATAAGTTAGGGCCGGTTGTAAGTTTGGACCGATTTGGATTTAATAAAGAAGTACTTCATAAAAAAAAAAAAGTTGCATTGATATTAAAAGAACTCATAATGAAATATAAGAAATATATGATGGATTTAGACAAATTAGGACAAATTTTTAATATTATTTTGGGTGTGAGATTTAGTTCCTCCTTTACCAACTCCTAAAGCAATTTGTCCTTTACCGACAAATCGACAACCATTACAATCCCCACTCTAATTATCTTTTCATATTATTTTTTTCTCGAGATTTTAAAAAGGCAAATTAATTCACTTATTAATTTCTTCAAATAGAAGATTTTTTTGCCCATAAGCATGTTCCTTATTTTTTTAATTTTTTTTTTGGAAATAAAAAGTTAGATATCACGTCTTGTCTCGCTTTTAAAATTACAATAGTACTAATATAATTTAAAATTAAAGTAAAATTAGTAAGAAATAAAATGAAAAGTTTAATTCAAAAAATAGTTTTTGACTTCAATCATCTCCCCACCTTTACAACGACTCGATAAGACGTTTCAAAAAGTATAGTTTTGTGCTAGTCATTACAAATCAAACCAGTATGTTTACTTATTAATTCAATTTCTAATTAATTTAATCAAAATTGAGTGTTTGAATATCTATTTAAGTTTCGTGACAGATTCTCAATATCTGATTCGAGTTATGGAGAATCCATCAGAGTGGTCTAACATTTGCCACAAAATTAGAACGAGCTTTGAGTTAGAAGTGTCAAGGAGAGGAAGAAACTATTCTCCTTTATAGACACTTCATCACCGTACTGACTTTTTTTTTTTTCCGTTGTGGGCCACAAAGAGATCCACTTCCTTTACACACCACACATGTGATTTGATGGAATCGAATTTTGATGCAGAAGGTAACGGTTTAAGAGTCTACCGCTAAACTAAAAATACCTCCGCATTACCGTACTGACTAAATGAATGATAATTTCAAGTATAAACTAGGTTCTTGTTATTTAGGCCATGACAAAAGAAAAGAATATATGTTTAAGTTCTATTTGAATCTATCCTAGCTTTTACGTTTTTCAATATATACTTATGAGATTTAATTAGATGATTTTATTTTGTGGGTTGAGTTCGATTCAAATTCTTCTAATTTTAACTTGGATTTAAGTATTTTCAATCTAAATATTAAGAGTACTCAAAAAATATTAATAAATCAAAAATTTAAATTATATTTATTGAAAATATCACAAAAATAAAAATATGAGAAAATAAAAATTAAATATCTGTTTTTTTTTATAATATGACATAATAATAATAAATAAGAAATATTTAACTTTAAATTCGATTTTTTTAATACTATTCAGGTCCATAATTTAATAATTATATTAAATCTGGATTTGGATTTCGTTAACTATTTTAAATAAATATAGTTATAGGATGACATAGCATAATTTTGTTACAAATTTATATAAGATATTTGAAAGACAGCTGTAAAATCATATTTTTACTGCAACTTGGATTTCGTTTGGACTGTGTGTCAAGGAATCGGAGGACGCAGTCAAAATTCATCACATGTAATTTACCTTTGTCGACAATCTCGCGAGCCCCTTTCCATGTGATTTCTCCACCTCTCTCTCTCTCTCTCTCTCTCTCTCTCTCTCTCTCTCTCTCTCCCCCCTCCAACTTCCTCCTTCTTCGTCTTCACTCGCGGGAATGATTATCAATTAGCTCTGGATCTTTCTTCTTCTCACCAAGTTTTCATCTCTCTTCGCCTAGATCTCTTCTTCCCGCTACCTTATGAAGTTCTCCTCCGCCGTCTCAGCTGCTTCTTCTAATCCTCTCGTCGCCTTCGAGCACAAGAGGTTTCGCCTTCTTATCCCTCTCTCTCTCTCTGCATTTCTGCCTCGTTTATCTGTTTCGTGAACTTGAAGCTTTTACTAGGCTCGCTGAACGAAATGTTGTATCTCCGATTACGATTATTTGTTTAATGTTTGCTTTATTTTCATTTTCTTAGCCGTCGGTCGGGATTTGTATGTTCATTGATCTTGATTTGAAGTACATCCTAAACAATGGTGATTCTTGCTCTCAATGTTGCGTAATCGTCAGTGACGGTGGTCTCTGATTGCCAATTTGACTGGTCTGAGAGAAATTCAGGAAATGACTTTAGTTAATAAATTCTCTTGTGCTATTCAATTGTTTGACGACTTGTGAGGGATGTAATTTTGTATCCTTACTAAATCTAGGAAATACGAGGATTTTTTACTTATAGCTTGGATTTACTATACTAGTATGATTTTGAGATTTCATATGGCCATTTTTTTTTTCCAACATGAACAGGGATGCATATGGATTTCCTGTGAGACCTCAACATGTACAGAGATACAGAGAATATGCTGATATATACAAGGTCCTATATCCTTACTACTTTCTATCCAATATTTTCATCCGACGAATGATTTATTGGAACAGCTTAGTTTTCCTTTGATTTGGTTATCACCGTGTTACTATTCTGAGAATGCTGGTTCCATTTAGAATCGTTTTACATGGAAAACCTGTGTGAAAGATAACAAAATTGATTAATCTAGAACTACACGCCTTAATATCCTGTACAACCATACACCGTAGTACTAAATGATTGTAACAATTTATATTTGGTTCTTAGAATGTTGGAAACAGTTCCTATCATTATTTTCCTAAATAAGTCTTCTAAACTTGTAATGTCAATCTTTGCTAACAAGCAGGAAGAAGAAGAAGAAAGGTCGGACAGGTGGAACAATTTCTTGGAAGATCATGCAGGATCTACAGAGTCACTTGCAAACGGATCATCTGAAAATAGTCATGCACCGCCTAGTGAAAGTGAGAAGGAAAAAGAGGAAGGATTAAATAAGGGTGCTGAAGAAGAACCGCATACCGTCAAGTTAGGTTTTCATGCAACTCCTGATAATGCATCTGCAGAAGATGGCCGCCTCAATGCAGAGAAGTACGTTCACAGTGAGTACTTATGGACTGAGATCAGACCATCTTTACGATCAATTGAAGACTTGATGAGCATCCGTGTCAAGAAGAAGGGGGATTTATCAAAAGGGGAGCAAGAGGTTCCGAAGGAGAAATCTTCACCCTCATTTGATAATGCCAAATCTTTCAAGGGAGCATCTGAGAATGATTCTGAAGACGAATTCTATGATGTTGAGAGGTCGGATGTTCAGGAAGGCTCCTCTTCAGATGGTACTAGTGTATCTGGCATTCCTGTTGCTACGGATGCAACCTTCCCAGTGCCTACATGTCCCTGGAAGGAAGAACTTGAAGTGCTTATTCGCGGTGGTGTACCTATGGCTTTGAGGGGGGAGGTAGTAATCTTGTCATCTCTACATTACTGCCTTTCTCTTCTATATGATGCCATGCTCTAGCTCTCTGTCTATAGTTTGTTACCCTTAGGAGTTAGTTCTTGTTCAATCATAATCGTCATATATATCAACACCGTTTTTCAGCTATGGCAAGCATTTGTGGGCGTGAGGAAACGACGCAGCAAGGATTATTATCAAAACCTTCTTGCTTCAGATAATTGTAGAAACAGCATTGAGCAGGAGGAAATGCAGCATGTTGATGATAAAGGATCAAATACAGACTCCCTTGCTGTTGTGGAAAAATGGAAAGGACAGATAGAAAAGGTACTGCTCTAAAAATTAACTAGCATTAACCACCCTATCTACCTAGTGGTGCAGTGCTGGTTTAGGCTGAAGTCGATCAGATTTCTTAATCCGAGCTTATTTGAACTACAGGACTTGCCTCGGACATTTCCCGGCCATCCTGCCTTGGATGATGATGGTAGAAATGCTCTGCGGCGTTTGCTTACCGCTTATGCTAGGCATAATCCTTCTGTTGGATACTGTCAGGTATTGGTTCTTAACCAATATCATAATTCTTCATTAGTACCGAGACATGGTAAATTAAGATTATCTAGTTAATTCTTGTGTCAATATACCATCTGCAGGCTATGAATTTCTTTGCTGCGCTTTTATTGCTTTTGATGCCCGAAGAGAGTGCCTTTTGGTAAGTCTCTCTGTGGAAATCGAACTTTCTTGCTTTTATGATAAGTCTGTGTATCTATCACTTTCACTTGTTGTAGTTGAACATCAACTATTATTAGGCCAGTTCTTCTATCCTTTTCCATAAATCGATGTTGTTTGATTAATCTTGAAGATCAATTATTATTTCCGTTTGTAGTCTTGTTTTCTGTGTAAAAACAAACTCCGTGGCTATGATTTGTTTTTTATATCTATGACTTTTATTTTCTGCTGGTTGAAGCAACTGTTGTTAAGCTTCCTTATATCTTCTCTTCTTTTATTTTGCTACACTGATGTCCTCTGCTAACTAAATACTTACGTTTTTAGGGCATTGACAGGAATCATCGATGAATACTTCAATGGTTATTATTCAGAAGAAATGATCGAGTCCCAGGTGATAATATTAGTTGCCTGTCTATTCATCTGCACAAATTTTAGGGCAAGCGGGTGATAGCATCATGAAAACATGTACCTCTACGTCCACCAAAGTTCTGTACTTCTGTTAGTTAATGTTACTGTATCTTGTATTTTGATTTTAGGTTGATCAACTAGTTCTGGAGGAGTTGGTTAGAGAAAGATTTCCTAAATTAGGTTAGTTCCTTCACCAGTTTCTTGTTTTATCTTACAATACGTTTGCAGTTAGTATTAATTCTATGCAATTTTTGTATGTCCACAGTACATCATTTGGATTATCTTGGAGTGCAAGTGGCTTGGGTTACAGGGCCATGGTTTCTCTCCATCTTCATGAATATGCTTCCATGGGAAAGTGGTCAGGTTTTAAACATTGGAATTAAAGCTGTCTGGTCTGAAATTGGGAACGGAATAACTAAAAATTTGCAGCGGCAATCTGTTTATATTCTCATATTTCTGTTTGAAACTTGGGACTGAACCATTTTCTTTCTATATGTTCGTCTTCGTGATTACAGTTCTTAGAGTCTGGGATGTGCTTCTCTTTGAAGGCAACCGCGTTATGCTTTTCAGAACAGCACTTGCATTGATGGAACTATATGGTACTTGATTGAATCTAGCATTTTTTATTTCAGTAATATATTGTACAGACCTTCTGAATGCAGCGGTGTCCTGCTTTGTTTCACCTCAGGTCCTGCATTAGTTACAACGAAGGATGCTGGAGACGCTGTTACTTTGTTGCAATCATTGACAGGATCAACATTTGATAGTAGCCAGCTTGTTTTAACTGCTTGCATGGGCTACCAAAATGTAAACGAAATGAGATTGCAAGAATTGCGAAACAAGCATAGGCCAGCTGTGATAGTTGCACTTGAGGAAAGATCAAAGGGACTTCAAGCTTGGAGAGATTCAAAGGGACTTGCCTCCAAATTATATAGTTTTAAGCAAGACCCAAAATCAGTTTTGGTAGATTCAAACAAAGCCTCATTGAAAAATGGGAGTTTGTCTCGATCAGCATCAGGATCAAGTAATGCAGATGAAGTGTTAGTTAGCCTGAATGGGGATGTGGAGGTAGATTCTGTTCAAGATCTTCAAGCGCAGGTAACTTTCTTTAACCTTTCTGTTGGATTGGATGTACTCTCCCCAGTACAATTGAATGCTAGATGATTATATCTGGCAAAAAGATTGAAAAATCACTTGATACCTACAGCCTAAAAGTTGATTGCAACTTTTCCAGGTTCTGTGGTTGAAGGCTGAACTCTGCAAGTTGCTTGAGGAGAAAAGATCAGCTCTTCTTAGGTTAGTTTCTTTGCTCAATATATAACTGGAAACTAACAATAGAAAAATTATATCACTCTGTATATTCATCTATATGTAATGTCTCCCAACCTTACTATATGATGGCAGAGCTGAAGAATTGGAGATAGCTCTCATGGAGATTGTCAAGGAAGACAATCGCCGTCAATTGAGTGCTAAGGTATTCCCATAAAGCTTGCCTTTTGATAATTCAATTCGCAATTAAGCATATAAGCTCGCATTATGTTACTTGTCTCTTTATCCATGTTCTGAATACAAACACTACTGTATCCCTCATTGTGACTGCCCTCATTGTTTTCCTTTCTCCCTCTTTTTCTTCTGATGGTTGCTCATCTCTGTGCTAATCTACTTCAAATGCTCATCTGTGCTAAGTTAGTTTTGAGATGTCAAACGCTGGTCATGAATGTGAAATTCAGGTCGAGCAGTTGGAGCAAGAAGTGGCCGAAGTTCAGAGACTCCTAACTGATAAGCAGGAACAAGAAGGGGCAATGCTACAGGTTTGCATTTGCAATTATTAATTTGTTTAACGCGGACACAAATTCTGAGATTAGTTGTTACTTTTGTAGGTCTTGATGCGGGTGGAGCAAGAACAGAAGGTAACAGAAGACGCACGAAGATTTGCTGAGCAGGATGCAGAAGCGCAGAGATATGCTGCTCAAGTCCTCCAGGTAAAAAAAGATTGCACGAACTCTTGTACGGTATTCAGTTTCAAAAAACTTTTACTGTGTCTGGCCTTCCTTATCTCTATGTTTTCAGTCTGCATATTTCTTTCAAATGTTACTTTATCTCGTCTTTCCTCTTTATTTCTACCCTACTCTTGATCTTAGATAACAAAACATTTACTGATCTAGGAAAAATATGAGGAAGCTGTTGCTGCACTAGCTGAGATGGAGAAGAGAGCGGTGATGGCAGAGTCCATGCTCGAGGCGACTTTGCAGTATCAAACTGGCCAACTCAAAGCACAAACTTCACCACGGTGTGTTCTTCTTACATGAGACAAAGTATTTCTGTACATAACTATAAAACATTCGGTGCGTTATGATTTATGACCCTTGTGTATATTTTACCTTTGTAGACAAGTGAACCAAGAGTCTCCTGTCAAAAACATCAATGATCAGTCACCAGAACCTCCCCAAAGCAGAATCAGTTTGCTAGCACGGCCATTTGGTCTAGGGTGGCGCGACAAGAACAAGGTTAGTCGTTACTTATTCTTACACGTTTAAAATAGGAAGAGGTGGGTTGAACGTTCGTTCGGATACCCATTCGGGATTGAGTAAGATCCTCGGGTCATGCGTAGAGGATCCATTCGTGTTATTTTATTTTTCGGTTCGGGTTCAGTTCAGATTTCTGGTCAGGTTCGGGTACCAAAAATTATCGGTTCTTTCCAAGTTTAGGTCGGGTATTTTGAACTAAAAAAATATTTGAAATATTAATAAACCCAAAAATTTAAACTGCTTTCATTGAAAAGTAGGAAAAAACATAAGAAAAAAATAATATATAAATTCGAGAATAAAATATGAGAAATATATTAAATATCTAAAATTTTAATATTAAACATTAAAAAAATGTATCAAATATTTTAAAATCATGATAAATATTGAATATTTAGGCTTATTTTCGGATACTATTTCGGATTTTTGGTTCGGTTCTGATTTTACCAGGATCCAAAATAACATCCATGTAGGATCCGTTCAAGTACTTTCATAATTTAATTTGCATTCGGGTAGGTCTTTTTGGGTTGAATTCGAGTTCGCAATTTTCTCCCAGCCTTAGCTTCAAGGAACGTCTCAATCTAAAATAGATTCTTCTGTTAATGCATCATCATCACTAACCTACAATTGCAGCAGAACACAACACCCGAAAAACCTCAGGAGCATGTTAATGGGGAGAAGACAAAAGAAACAAACTCTGAACCAAAAGACTCTAAGCTCCAAGACACTTCCTAGTTCCTAGTTCCTAGGTATCATAAACCTTGAAGCTCTGTTTTTTCCAAAGGTTGGTGGCTTAATCGTCCTACGTTTAGCCGCAATAGCCTCTCCGGTCACAGTTTTTTAAATTTCGGATTGAAGTTTTGAGACATAAGTTTTAAAATGTATACCATTTTGTTGTCGCAATGTTAAGCAATATTAAAATAACGAGTTTTGAGAATGTGAACGTTGTATAGTTAATTAATTTATGATCGATTTATGAAATCCCTTCCTACACCAATATTTAAGGCAATCAGTCAAACCCATACCAAATAATTAAGATCCTTTTCGTTTCTGCAGCTCCATCATTATGCAAATAAATACGTAGATTTATGTTTTTTTCTAAAAAAATTACAGAATTACATTTTTTTTTCTTAAAAACACATAATTACATTTTTTTTAGGAGAAAAGAATAACATAATTACATTGTTTCTTCTGAAAAACCACGCAATTACGATTCTTGATAAAAAACATAACAACATTTTTAAAAAAATATGGAATTATATTTTTCGATAAAATAAGATTTGAAATCAAGCTTTTTCCAATTTCCCGAAACACAATCACGAAAACGGAATAACGTTTTTTTTGATAAACGAGAAATAGTTCTTTTTGAGACACAAATAAATTGAGAGATTTTGTAAGATGGTATAATTTTGTGTTTTGAGAAATTATTATGATTTGGTGGATAATAGTCAGTGCATATTGAGAGTTTTTGAAATTGGCTATAATTTTGATTTTTTGAAATTATGATGATTCAGTTGATAATAGTCTACAAAAATTAATACTCCTTCTGTTCCTCTATTGGTGTTTTGAGTTTTTATTTTTGTTTTCATTTTAAGTGATATTTTTGATTTTAATGCAAAAAATTAATGTTAAAAACCATTAATATTATGTAGTATGATTTTGATTGACTAAAATAGATTAAGTTAATAGTTGTTTTATGAAAAAAAAAAATTAAATGATAATTTGTGTTTTCGGTGGATAATAATCTATAAATATTGAGATATTTTATATAATGTTAAAAAAATTTAATTATGAAAAATATGATGATTTTGTATATAAAAGTCGATAAAACTGAAGAGATTTTATAAAATACTAGATTTTTTTTTAATTTTAAGGAAATTATGATGATTTGTATTTTTGAAAATTAAGATTAATTACGAAATTGCATTCGGGTCTATAAACTTTGAGCGTGTGATTTAGTTTCTCGAGAAGTACAGAGATAAAACACGAAGCTAAACGAAAACCCCAGTTTAACATTACATATATCTCACGTAGTACACAAACCAGAAGCTGAATTTTATCGAAGCCCTAATTCAATCCCTCCCTTCTTCATCATTTGTTCCATCTCTCACATTCCTACACACAAACCAAGCCATGGATTCAGATTCAATACAATTGTATTGTATGTAGAGAGCATTGAAAGCTTTACCTCCAAGACGATGTTAAGTTTCGAGTTTTCCTATCGAGCTGAAGATTTTCCAATGCAGACGACGCTCTCATTACCTCTTCATGTACATCTTGATTACTTTGTCTCCAATTGAATTCATCTTTTCTGTAACCAGAAGTAGATAAACCGGCTCTTCTATCTGAAAACATAATCTTATTGAATTAGTTTGTATTAAGCAATAGTTTAAGCAAATAGGAGACTGATGATGACTCACCTGATGATTGGGATGCAGAACCTGGCCTGCTCATTATATTAACATCAACCATGTCTGACTTAGAGAGGTAAGAGGAAAGAGTAATCTTTGAGTTTGGTATAACATTGAGTTGGATTTTTTTACCTTCGTAGAGGAGGTAAGCTATCAGAAGAAGCAGATGATCTGCGAGGAGGATTTCTGGAGTCAAGACTTGATGACGACTCGCTTTCTGATTCTCTCCTTGAATTACTACCACCCATGGCCTGTGCAAGAAAATATGTTGATCACTAAACCTGAGCAGATTACAGCAAAACAAATGATAAAGGTTTTAGAGTGAAGAGAAAGTAAACTTGTTCCTTTGGTGGGAATACAACTTTAGAATTGGACTTCACTGAAACTGTTTCATCAATCCAACTTAAGACACCTAAAAATAAGTTATTTACTTGGGAAGAGTATGAGGAATTCTACAAAGTACAAGTCTGAGCTTTTTCTAGAGGTTGGTGTTTGTAAATGCCTGAGTGCCACCAACAAAATATAAACTGAAAAAAACTACTACTTAGAATCTTGCTTACAGCTGGAATGCTGTAGTTTGTAGATATCTTCACAGAAAAATACCTCGAACTTCAAAAATCCTTCTAGAACATCTAGAAGGAGCGGTCCACTATCTCCATTTCTGTTGAGCTCATAACCTTTGTTGCTGCTAAAGTCGCATAGTTCAGACTTCCAGGAATCCTTTGGCTTTTCATAGGTTTTTAGACGGAAAACAAATCACCAAATTAGTATATAAGAAAGGTTAAAGTTAATCTGCAACCTTCTTAATGAAACAAAAACTTCAAAGAAAAGGAATTACTTGATTACCAAATTGCATTCGGGTTGATACACTTTAAGCGTGTGATTTAGTTGCGCCCAGTCCAAGTATTCACAGATTAGAGCAGATAGCAACCTACCTACATTTCATGCAATAGTTCAAAGTGAGGAGCTACTCAACTCCAGAACATCAATGATAATATGCCAGAGCGCACACAGTTATCTAGTTTCGAAACAGTGACAGAGTTATGAATCAAACGAAGATTGCCAAACCTAGACCAGCTATTCAAACCAAACCATGGACAAAACACACAGAAGTTAAAAACAGTGAGAAATGATGCGAAGATGACACACACAGAGAGCAGCTTAAAGTTTTGGGAAAACAATTGTCCAATAGAAGAAATTAGTAAAACTTGTGATAGACCTGAAGGAGAAGCATGAAGCTGCCTTGCACGATCATTGCAGCTTCCTAACAAAGCTGGAGGCAGACCTTCGTTATTCTCTATCACTCTATCCTCTTCCTCCATTGCTTCAAATACACTCGCACGTAGCTCAGCCTACAGAGCAACTGAACAATCAGCTCGTCTACAAAATCCGTACACTCAAATTCAGATGACATTTTACAGTCACATTAAGGAAATTCATAAACTAAACACACACACACACAATGTCTAAATACAACGAAATTTGGAATCAGACAAGAATTTTTAGATGCATGCGCAAAAAAAAAAAAAAAAAAAAAAAAAAAAAAGGGAAAAATTTNTGAGAGATTCAGTCGATTAATCAATCAGGGATCTGAACAAGAAACCCTAGAAATGTGAATAGAGTAGTTATCTGAACTAAAAGGCTGAAACATGAAAATTTCTTCACCGTCTACATTCCCAAATCTCTGCGAATTTCAAAGCGAACTAATAATTACCCGGATCTTAGCGAGAACACCTTTCTTCTCAAGGGTACGAGTGACTAAGGTCTTGAGATCCATCATTTCTCTAGTGTAGTCGTCCATTGTCTCACAACCCAAATGAAATCAAAAGTAAGAAATTAGGGATTTCGAAAATTGGAGTTTTGAAATTCACACAAAACATTAAAATACACATCTTCAGTTTTGCCCACTTTTAAAAATATTCCCCAAAATATCCAATATGTTATAATCTTGTCCTAAACTTTTTATTTTAAATTTAATTAGAATTGAGCTCGTGTTTAACGCGGATATTTTTATTTTGAAATAGACATTTACAATTAACATTTTAAATTATATTTATAATAGTACATATATACGCTAAGTTATAAATTATTTATGTTTTTATTTAGAAATTTGTATGAAAAAACAAAATTAAAATCGTGTAAGTTAAAATATTCTTAATTGAACATTTTATTAAGAATATTTTAAATTTTAAAAAGGGAGGTTAATTAGGAACTATTTTTATCAATAATTAGGAATAAATAATCACGTGATTATTTGATTATTTATCATTATTAAATAATTGAATATTTTATTTAATAACTAATTAATGGTTAGAGATATTTTTATTTTATCTCATCCTAGAAATAAGTTCAATATAACTTATTTTGTGGTAGATTTATTCTGTTTTAATAGAATAAATACCCCCGACCAACCTCAATGAATATGACATATTCATGGTAATATGTTTTTTATATAAAGAATTTAAAATTACATAATTTTTTTTTTCTTGTTAAAAGAATTACATTATTTTACTGGTAAACAAAAACAAAATTAATGATTGAAGTCAATAATAGATGGTGGTAGTGGATATCTATGAATGTTTTTAATAGGAGTTATTATACTAGATATACATTCTTAGAATAAAAAATTTACATTTATGAACTGTTAATAATATCATTACATTTACATAGAATATTTGCATGTTACATTTATGAACTGTTAGTAATATCATATTACATTTACATAAAATATTTGTATGTAAGAACTCATCGATAAGAGCACCGAATCTTGGGCCTTGGCTCCAATCCCAACACCGATCGAAAAATTTCCGACAGGGAGCCAATACCAGAATATGAGCTACCTCCTTCAAATGGCGGAAAAAGGGAACAAGTTTGGAGAACAAATAAGAAACTTCCCTTGGATAGCATAGTATATTTGGAAAGCAAGAAATGAGAGTATACATTCAGGGAAGGAACTAGAACCACCGGCTATAGTGGAACTGGCGAACAGAGAAGCAGCGGCATGGTATGAAGCGAATGCAGATGAGGGAACCTCCCCACAGACACGACGCTTAGAACAATGCCCTGAGGCACACAATGCTATTTTCATGTGCCGGATAGATGGATCTTGGAAGCGGGAAGACAGAACGGGTGGGATGGGTTGGATCCTCCACTTACAAGATGGGGCAACTGACCTGATTGGACTAAGGACAATAAGGAATGTCATATCGCCCCTCCACATGGAGCTGCAGAGTCTGTTATGGGCATTGGAGTGTATTAATCAAAGGGGTCGCTACTGTGACCTCTATGTGACAGATAGCCAAGATCTTGTGCAGATGTGGCATAACCCACAGGATTGACCTGCATTCACCGCGAAACTGGAAAGGCTAAAGGAGCTAAAAGATCAGGGTTATGAGATAAAGCTGGAGTTCGAATACCGAAAGGGAAACTTAAAGGCAGATTTCTTGGCGAAAACGGCTAGACGGAGAGATTTAATCTTCTCCTACGTAGGGACAACACTGCCGACTTGGATTGAGGCGAAATCAACACCGTTCGCGGATATTAAAACTATGGTGACATAAATTAAAATTAATAAAAGGATACATTAAAAGAAAATTTAGAAGTAAATATCAATTAATACATGAAGGGCATTTGGGCACGGTACGTTCTTACTCCCACTACACACTAAATGCATGATTTCTTTTTTATATCAACACACTAAATGCATGACTCCCACTTGAAGCCATTTTTTCTCCAACAAATTTTCAAAACTTTTTAAATAATTTTAATTCACTATATAACTTCAGTGAAATAATTATTAAAATCTAAAATTATTTAATTATAACTACGTCGGATTTTAATATATACTAGAATTATACCCGCATTATATGCGGGGTG
>OVAU01001277.1:0-15471 GCA_900406315.1 Biscutella laevigata subsp. laevigata
ATCCTTGATATCAGAATCTATCCTCGTTTTACACTGTCTCAAATTGAGACTTCTCGTTGTTCCCATAAGAGTTGTAAGCTTTTCTGATATGTATAAACATTAATGTGTCGACCAATGAGGTAGTATCTCAACTTTTGAATCCCAAAACCATTGCCATCTACTCCCTTTCGTAAATTGTTTTAAATCTCCCCCGCTCAGTTAAACTCTCGCTTGAGTAGGCAATTATACTCTTATTTTTCATCAACACATCTCCTATTCAAAATCCCAAAGCATAGATTTCTACTAAAAATGGTTGATCAAAATCTGGAAGAGCGAGCATCGGGCGGAGAACATTTCTTTCTTAAGTTTATCAAACGAAAGTTGTGATTTTGGGAGTTATTTATGTCTTTTGGGATTTTGGAGCCTATTTATCTCCACTGGGTCTATCAGGTTGTTTGGGATGATCAATCGTTCAGTTGGCTCGATCATGCGTTCAGAGCGCTATGGGACGGCCCATCGGGTAGTCGGTTGCATCAGATCTACAAACATGGTCGGTCGAGATATCGGTTGGTTTGCACGCTTCATGCGATCGGCCATCAGTGCGTTAAAGGGTTGCTTCTCGGATGTCGGCAAGGATCGGCGGTCGATTCGGCTCGGGTTGAACATTTGGTCGGCCAGGTCACGGTACATGGCTTGGCGTATTGGTGCGGAGGTTGCAGTCCGCTCTGCAGGTGGGATACATCTTATATCAAGTAGTGGTCCGTTATGGGATACATCATATATCAAGTAGTGGTCTGTTATGGTGATATAGAGCTCAGGCCTGGATCTTCATACTGGTAGTGGTCGGTACGTGCAAGCGGTACGAGTGCTCGGTCCATCACAACGAATATAACATTTATCCTTTTGCACATAGCCAAACAAATATAACATCCTCCAAGAAATCCATGCTAATGTCAGCCAAAATCTGTTCGGGAATGGGTAGTGGTTGCAATAAGCCTGGTCGGAGCTAGCGTAAATATTTATGCGTCTGACGGACTGCACATTCCATCGGATAATCCGTTACTTGCTTTTGCAGCCCTCTCCAATCAAAATACTCATATATGCATTTTGTAGTACGTAACACTCTCGAGTGACCTCCTAACTTACCATCATGAAATTCTCGCATAATCTTCATAATGAATCTGGAATGAGGTCCTCTTATAACATACACGATGTCAATAATAGCATAACCCGGATGTGATTCCTCACCCTAATGCACAGCCGTACGTAATGTTTTCAATTTTGTGTCTTCATCAATCATAGTAAATATTTTCTGTAAGTCAAAGGTTGTGGGAACCTTGAGAGTAAAAAATGATACTTGATCGCCACGCTCTATCGAGAAAGTTTGTATATTGCTAATTGCTTCGTTCTTTATGCATGCCTTGTAGTTTATATCAAAATCGTACCCAAGAGGTATAGTCAACCACCTTTGATAATCCATTGAGACTTCTATTTGTTCTCATAAGAATTTTAAGCTTTTCTGATGTGTATCCACTTTTCAATCGCAAAAACCATCACCATCTACTCCCTTTCGTTAATTGGTTTCAATCTCTTCCCCTTAATCAAAATGTGGTTGAAGTATGCAATCAAACGCTTATTTTGCATCAACACAACCTTAATCAAAATATCCAAGCATAGGTTTCTACTACAAATGGTTGATCAAAATCTGGAAAAGTGAGCACGAGAGCGGATAACATTTCTTTCTTCAGTTTATCAAAAGAAACTTGTGCTTTTGGGAGTTATTTATCAAGTTTTCTGCGGTGATCGCTAGTCAATTGGCTCGATCGCGTGTTAGGAGCGGTAAGGGACAATCGAACGAGTGGTTTGTTGCATCGGATCAGTACACATGGTCAGTGGATTGCATGCTCCAGGTGGTCGGGTGGATTGCATGCTTCGAGTGATCGACGGTTGGTTCGGCTTTGGTGGAACGTCTGGTCGGCCTTGTCGCGGTACATGGCTTGGTGCATTGGTGCGGAGGTCGAGTCGGCTTACCAAGTGGCAGTATAATGATATGCGTGATTTTTGTATAGTTTCAGGATCATTATGTTGCATGTTTCCATCCTTTTTGCATGCATTAGAGTCCCTTAGGGTTGCATTTGTTCATGTTTAGCATATTAGGTGTTTGGAGTGGACAAAGGATTCAATTGGAACACAAAGGAGCATAGGAACCAAGGAAATTCAAGCCAAATCAAGCTCACATCGAGCTGAGAGCTCCCTGACATCGAGGACAGAGATGCTCGATGTGCTTGGAGCAATGAAGTTAAGCCACATCGAGCAGAGGACCACCTGACATCGACTAGGCCCCTGCTCGATGTTCCCAGAATCGCTGATCACCTTACATCGAGGAGGAGCCCACCTGACATCGAGGAGACTCCACCTCGATGTCCCCTGAAGAGAGAAGCCGTCCACATCGAGGAGTTCAGACCCTGACATCGAGCAGACCCCTGCTCGATGTGCTGCACGAAAAAGCTGCAGTTTTGACTTCTTGTCCTTAAGTTGACCACGCTTTTTTTACCCTAATTGTCACTACTATATAAGAGTTTTTAACCTTCTTTAGAAATGACATCTNCTTTCCTTAATCCTTTTCCTCTTTTGTGAAAACCATTACTCTTCTTTTGACATTGTTGAAGACATTGAAGCTTTTAATTTGAAATCTATTGCTTATTTCTTCAATTTCTTCTCTATTTGATCCTTGATTGTGATTGGGTCATGTTTAGGCATGAATCCCCCTTGGAATTTTGTGCTTTGAGCATGATTTGTGAGTAGTCACCTTTCCCAAGAAATGGGTTAGGGTGATTNATTTGATGTTTAATTGAAGAATCATGTTTGCTTAGGGTTTATTCTTCCATGTTCTTCATATCTTTGAGTTCTCTATGCTAAAATGAAATTGATCACTTAGTTTTAGATCTCTTGGAATCTCATTCACCACAAGAGTGGGTCTAGAGTGTTAGATTCATTCATTGATATGCTATTTACATTTCNGAGCACTTGATTTCTTAGATTAAACATCTGATTCATCTTGCATGTTTGTTGGAATTGCTTCTTATTATCTTGGTCATCTGGTTTGGTTTTATTGCTTTCTTTACTACAACTGATTTATTTGCTTTGCTTTATGTTTCTCGTTTATGATTGTTGGTGACAGTTACAATCTCTATTGCTTAGACTTTTCAGATTCTCTATAGGCTGTTTACCTAGTGAAACCCCCGTTTTGGTTCGACATTCATACCCATCTTGCTCCCGTAGCATCCAAATTGCATTCCATCCAAGAAGGAAACTTACTCTGCTTTACTAATCCTATAGTAAAGTGGAGGGGCGAAAAACCTTCTTACCAATGAGTACGACATGTCATCCACAAACGGATAGGCAATCAGAACATACAATCTAGACTTTGGAAGACATGCTGAGATCTTGTGTCTTGGATTGTGGTGGTTCTTGGGAGAAGTACTTACCCTTTACCCTTGGCCGAATTTGCTTACAATAATAGTTTTCACGCTAGCATTGGAATGACTCCTTATGAAGCCTTGTATGACGACCTTGTCGAACACCACTATTCTAGACTCAAGTGGGGTAGTGTAATCTGACTGAGCCAGACATAGTGGATGAAACAACTGAAAGAGTTCGGTTTCTGAAGGTAAAAATGAAAGAGACTCAAGATACAAAACAGAGTTATGCGAATAAGCGCCGGAAGGAAATTGAGTACGAAGTAAGCAAAGTGGTTTCAGAACTGACCCGATCAATTATACATCAAATTTACGTCAATTTTATAAAACGTTGCCATGCCAACTTAATTTTGCTATTTTATATTTGCTGTAAATGTATTTGCTAGTTCGACACTGCAATATATATGGTATTAGAGCATCTCCAAAAAGGAATTCTATTTTGAAGTTTCTAAAACTTCATATTTGAAGTTTTGTGGTGTTCTTCTACAAAAGTAAAACTTTAAATTAAACTTAAAAAGTATTTATATTTTATAATATGGTCCCTATATTTTATCATAGTTAATTTAAATTCATAAAAATTTTATAAATAGCTAGCACATATTTTAAAACATTACAATAATACTAATTAATAAAATGTAAAACTAAAATATAAAATTTTACATTGAATACATTATTAAATATTAAGATACAATAAAATACCACATCATTCCTTAAATTTATAAAAACAAATTTATGTGTAAAACTCAAATTTACCACATTATACCACTATATTTTGAAGTTTTTATTTAATTTTATGTGTTAAACTTATATTTATAAAAATAAATTTGAAATATTTATGAGTTTATGTGTTAAACTTATATTTATAAAAATAAATTTGAAATATTTATGAGATTTAAAATTTGAAGGACTAAAAATGATAAATTACAAAATATTTGAGAATAATAAATGTGATGTGAAATTATAAGGACCAAAATGCAAGTAAAAAAATAAAACTTTATATTTGAAGTTTTGAGAAGTGAAATTATATATTTGAAGTTTCTCTACTCAAAACTCTATATTTGAAGTTTTAGAATTTCTTTTTGGAGAACCAAAAACTTATATTTGAAGTTATAGAACATGATACGGTAGTAGTTGCCCATAAAAGGAACATTATACAGTGTAGGAACCAATCTGGCTAGAGTATATTTTGGATGCTCTTATGAATTTATGAACATGATACGGTAGTGGTTGCCAAAAAAGGAACATTATACCGTAGTAAATTTAAAGGCTCTGTAAACAATCAATTTATTAATTAATTATAATCTCTACAAATAAACAAAATATTATTAGTCTCAATAATATTAATTCATATATTTTTTAAGTGTTCGAACATGATTCATATACGAGATCGAACATGTCACTGTATGTTTTATGTAGGTTGCTATTCTCAGTTCACTCCTAAATGCTTTTGAGTTTTATAATGTGAAATGAATTTTATGTGAGAAAGGAATTAAAAAAAAAACACAACATGCATTTTGTTAACATTTATATTTATGAACACTACTGTTTATGAATGATGTTGCTTTATTCAGAACAAAGACAACAACAGCAAAAAAAGTCTAATCACATCTCACACGTAGCAAAGAATAATGATAATTTCTGAAAAATAATCTGTGATTGAACACATCTTAACGTATAGTAGCAATCGTATAGTATCCTTTAGGTCACATATCGCATGTATCTGAAATTAAACATATCAACGATGAATATCTTTCTCTAAAAGATCATGTTGCCTTAGTGCATAAATATGCCACATTTTATAAACTATATTCTTGATTCTTATCGTTAACTTTTTGCCTGACATGGATTCTATATTTTTCACACAATTTTTGTGTCAAAGATTCCAACTACAGACGACTTTGGGCACAAGTCAATCAAGCATATGATTGGAGTCTCACTGAAATTATATATATTTTATGAGTCCTAAAATTTGGTAAAATTTTTTTTTTTTTTTTTGTTAATTGATTTCCTATTGAAAGCAGAAAAAGAAAAAAAATATAGAGCAAAGCCCAATAAGTTTTTAGCCCAATAACACATAATGGAGAACCCAACCTAGAGAAAATGAAGAGAAAGCCTAAACCATAAACGTTAATACGTCGACCAAATTGATGAGAATGGGGACAAGCGCAATAATGGAGATAGTGGAGGAAAATGAAAAATCAGAGATAGAGAGAGCGAGGCGATGAAAGCTGCAGATGGGTGTGAGATGACACTATCGAAAGGAGGGATCAGTTGCTAAACCATCGTTCCAGGAGCAGAGTTGTCCGATTTGAGTTTGAATCCCTGAATGATAGTGCTCTGTTACGGATGAATCGATTAATGAACTTGAAGAGAGTGTCGATAGGAGCAGATTTCTGTCGGTGCAACCTTTCATTTCTTTCTCTCCATAGAGTGTAGATCGTTCCCTGCCAAGCTAGAAGTGAGAGTTGAAATAGCACCTGAGAATCAGAGAAGCTGCTAAGGTTTTGGATAGTTGTAGACCAAGAGGGAGAGGGATTGATATGAACTTTCCTGCATATCATACGCCAGAGAGAGAAGCTGTAAGGACATGCAAAATATAGATGGTCTCTAGATTCAAGAGATCGACCACATAAGAGACAGAGCGGATCCGTTTGAAGACCCCACGCAGAGATACGATCCCGAGTCGGGCAACGATTTAACATGAACAGCCAGGTCAGGAAGCTATGGCGAGGGATTCTACCCTTAAACCACACAAGATTGTACCAGGTAACAGTCGGTCGATGGTCTCTTAGCAAGTCGTAGATGTAACCCGTAGGGAATTTATGCATCTGTTGATCATCAGGAGTCCATAAATGATGATCCTCTCCCTTAGTTAGGACCACATTTGATAGTTCAATCTGTATGTTCATTTGCCTGTCTGATCTTGCTGGTGGGATCTTCCAACCCCCATTAGCATAAAGGTCTGCAATAGTAGCATACTTAGGAATACCTAGCGTAGTAGAACCATCAGGGATGAGATACCGTTTGATGTTGCCTAGTTTACACCAATTGTCAGTCCAAAATCTTGTGGTCTTGCCATTCTCAACGATTTTTTTTATCCAGGGGAAAACAATGTCTCTGTTTTTAATAAGTTTGTTAGCTAACCAAGAAAGCTTGTGTTTAGTATTTATGCACCAGAAATTATTGACATCTCCATTGAGTATCTCTTTTGTGAACCAGGTAGACCATATCGAAGTTGGGTTGAAGAAGAGAATCCATATGAACCTCAAACTACTAGCTTTGTTCCAGATCAACAGATCATTTAATCCTAGGCCACCCTCCTTTTTCGGAAAACATACAGGCTCCCATGCAACCCGAGCTGAGTGATTTCCTTCCATAGTTCCTTTCCATAAGAACGCTCCACATATCGACCTTAATTCTTTTATGCAGGCAGCAGGAAGAATGAAAGAGCCACACCAGAAATTTGTAATTCCCGCGACGACAGAGTTTAGTAGCTGCAACCTTCCAGCATAAGATAGAGACTTGGCTGCCCAAGCATTAACCTTCCCTTTGACCTTTTCAAGAAGAGATGAGCAAGAGGAGAGAGAGAGCTTCTTTGAACATAGAGGTACGCCCAAATATCGGACTGGCATAGAGGCATGAGAAAGGCCCGTTACAGAGTTTATATTACCAATTTCCTCTAAGTTTAGGCCTGCAGAGAAGTAGCACGTTTTTGAAATACTTATTCCTAACCCCGACTGATCATTGAACTCTTTTAGTATCTGCAGAATGGTCTGTATAGAGCGCAAAGATCCTTCAGCAAACACCAAAAGGTCATCAGCGAAACAGAGGTGAGTGAGCTTCGACTTTTGGCACTTTGGATGGTAACCGAATCGACCTTCCTCTACTGCTCTATTCAGCATTGCAGACAAACAGTTCATGGCTATAACAAACAAGTAAGGGGATAGGGGATCCCCTTGGCGAAGCGCACGTGAGCCTTTGAAGTACCCGTGTATTTGGCCGTTAAATCCCACAGAGAATGAAGTAGTGCAGACGCAAGCCTCAATTAATCTGGTGAAAGCTTATGGAACTTGGAGACCTCTCAAACAGTTTAAGATGAAGTCCCACCAAACAGTATCAAAAGCCTTTGCAATGTCAATCTTCAAGGTAATTCTCTTTGGCCCTTTTCCACCGTGGTATCCTTGGACAATTTCAGAAGCTAAAACTGTGTTCTCCACAAGAAGTCTATTCTTAACAAAAGCTGTTTGGTTTGGTAGGATGAGATTTGGGAGGATTGGCTTTAGACGCTTGACAAGAAGTTTGGAGATGGCCTTATAAACTGTAGAGCAGCAAGATATGGGCCTGTAAGCAGCTATAGCAGTAGCTCCTGGGCGTTTAGGGACAAGGGTGAGGATAGTAGCATTAGTGGAAGTCGGCATAAAGGCAGTAACAAAGAACCCAGAGATAGCATCAACTACTTCGGCACCAACACATTGCCACGCTGCCTTAAAAAACCAGAGGTTAGACCGTCGGGTCCCGGGGCCTTATTAGGGTTCAATTTCCAGATAACAGTTCTAATTTCTTCCTCTGTAGGATTTATCATCAATGAAGTCTGGATCTGGAGAGGGCATCTATAGTCCAAGATTGATTGAATCCACAAAGGAGAGTTATTGGAACGAGGAAGGTTAGAAGGACCGAGAATAGCCATAAAGTGGTTTACCGCCGCCTCAGAAATCTCCACAGCATCCGTGAAAGACCTGCCTGAAGTATCAGTCAAGGACCAAATAGAATTATAAGAATTTCTGGCAGTGGCAGTCCTATGAAAGAAAGACGTGTTTTGATCTCCATCCTTCAACCAATGGATTCTTGATTTCTGCTTGAAATAAGCCTCTTCAACCGATCTAAAAAGCTGCAATTGTTCTTGTAGGTCATGTTCTTCTTGGAAGGTTTGCGCCGAGGGATTGGAGAGGGATCGAACCTGCACACTTAACAAAAGATTGTGAGTTTCAGTTACTCTTTTCTGAATGTTTGAAAAGTTTTCATGATTAAGAGTCTTAAGGCATCTCTTCAAGTTTTTCAGCTTTAAACACAATTTGGTAAGGTTTAAAGCCTTCTGTCCGCTTAGAGTCCAATTGTTCTCAACTGTTTGGAAGAACTCAGGATGTTTGGTTAAGTAGTTGTAGAATTTAAATGGAGAGGAACGAGCCTGAGGTAATGGTAAGGATAGGTTTAGAGCACATGGTGAATGATCAGACATATCGGGGGGAAGGAAAGTAGCTAGGCTATAGGGATAGAGCGAAAGCCACTGATCGTTAACAAGTTGTCTGTCCAATTTCTTTGCAACAGGGTTTTGAGCTTGCTTATTTGTCCAGGTGAAAGGAGGACCCTGGTGGCGCAGATCAAACAGACCATTTGAGCGAATGCAATCTCTGAATCTCAACATTTCTGGAGTGAAAGCAGCAAGGGAGGCAGAAGAGTGCTCAGCAGGGTGCAGAATTTCATTAAAATCACCACCAACAGTCCAAGGGTAATGATCGAGATCATAGGTAAGATTTAAGTGATGAAGCTCAAGCCATAATTCCTGTATTTTGATGTTAGAGTTCGATGCATACATTGAAGTCTAGTAGAAGGTTTGACCCCCGAGTAAACTGACTTTGCAGGTAAGCGACTGTCTTGAGGACTGGATGAGATTCACAGTAGCAAGATTGTTCCAGATAACAACAATACGTCTATCAGCATCATCAGAGTGATTAGAGCAATAGTTCCAAGTTGGGCAAACAACGTTCATGATCGAAGCAAGGTTAGGTTCTTTTATATGTGTTTCCAAAAGAGTACAAAAAAGGGCTTAGTATTCCGAAGCCAAGTGGCTAAATATTTATGCTTATACGGGGTATTTAGTCCACGGACATTCCAAAAAATTGCTTTACTACACATAAAATTAGAGGTTAGGGTAACACTCCCTTTCGGGTAAGAGAGAATCCTCAGAAAGAAAACTAGTATTAAAAGGTGGAAGAGAAAAGGGCGAGATTTTGATTAAAGGGGAAAGGACAAAAGGTTCGGTAAAATTAGTAGCAGGAAGGAGAGAAAATGAACTCGGTATAAGTGGTTCAAAAGAGGTATGACTAGCGGATAAAGGGATAGAAAGGGTGATAAAAGGGGGAGAAGGTGGGGTTGGGAATGGTAAGGATAAATGAGAGGGGTGATTGGGATCAACTGGGGTAAATTCGGAGGAGATGCGCTCTAATTTTCTCTGTTTTTTCAATTTCTTTTTTGCAGAGTTCGACAAAGGGGGGTCCTTAGCAGCACGGGGATCCACCAGTTTGGTTACCGTAGGAGTGGTTTGGTTGACAGCTGCCTGGACCGGGAGAGTCTGCTCAGGAGTACCTTGATTTTCAGAAACCGAGACCACTATCTCAGGATTAACAGGGACGGCACCAACCTTCTCTGGAATAGCAGTATCGGAGACAGCTATCTCAAGATTAGCAGGGATAGTGGGAATAGGTGTAACAACATTTGAAGGTTTAGAACCATCGACTGATCTCTCAACAATCGGCAGATGGCACATCTTCGCATGATGGCCAAGGTGGGAGCAGTTAGTGCACGAAGGAGGCAGCCAAGGATACTCAACCTGTAAGCGCACAACTTCCCCACTACTTCGTTCAAATTCAACAACTGATGGCATTGGTTTGGTTACATTCGCATAGACTTTCAAATGAGCAATGGTTAAACTTGTGAGGCGCTTAGTATACTCATCCATTTCCCGGGGGTCACCAATAAGACCAGCTATGAAACCCAACCCCTCGTTTGTCATGAGACCGAAGGGGATATCTTTGACATGAGCCCATATATGAATGGACTCCAGCGAAGGGGAAGCAGCACCATGAGCTTCAGACCAGTGGACGACATGTATCATTGAGGTATCAATGTACCAAGTTTTTTTCTCCAAAATTTTAGCACGAGTATTCTCATTAGGGACACGAACCATCATTGTTCTAGTTGTAGGTGAGAGATGAATTTCCAGCTGATTCCCACAACCCCATATATGCTGAGAACACTTTGCACAAGCCGGTACGAAGGAGTTTTACCAGAGAAGTAACATTTCACAAAGTCTTTATGCTGCTCTGCTCCTCTAGCAAAGACATCATCAGGTATGACCACTCTTGGGATACCAGAGAGGGATAATGTCACTGGCGCCATTCTTTTTAAAGACTTATCTTCTGATTTTTTTATCTTCTGAGCCCAGCCAAACGTTTGAGCATGAACAATGGACTTTGCTGGTGGATGTGGTAAAGGAGACGGAAGAATACCCTTAGAAGAAGCATCAACGGTATTAGATTTCCTTTGGAGGGCTTGGAGCAGAGAGGTTCCAGCAACATCAGTTCCATAATCTGTTGGAGTTGGTTTAGCAAGATCTTTAGTAGACAAGACAACTTCACGATCAGTGGTGGGAGGGGGGGAAGGGGGGTTGCACTCAGCATTACAATTTTGGTTAGGACGGACTAATTCGGAAGATATTTCAGTAGGATTGGGATTAGGGTTTACTGTAGTTTTAGCAGTTGGGTGAGGTATATTTAGAGTTTGAGGGGAAACTGAAATAAGTGTAGTGGAAGAGGGAGGAGCAAGAGAAGAGATAGGGAGGGAGAGTGAGAGGGTGGGAGAAGATGAGGGTAAGTCAAGAGCAGAGGAGGAGGTAGTAAGAGAAGGGGATAATGGGGAAGAGGCTGGAAGAGGAGTTGGGGAGGAAAATCAGAAAGGTCAGGAGGGTCCGGAGGAAAGGGTGGAGGGCGGGAGGAACTTCCGGTCAGGAGAGGCGGAGGACTCGCGGAGGACGGACGAACTTGAGAGAACCAGAGATTCTCTCTCATGTTGACTTTTTTCCACTTAAAAAAAGTTTCTTTTAGTCTAGTGATTAAATCATTTTAGTGGAACATAAAGGTATAGAGTTCGAATGTAGATTCCACCAAACTTTAATTAATTTTTTCCGCAGTCTGTTAAGATTACTAAGGCCAAGATTCTTTTTTTTCTTGTGGCCTTGAAATTTTCAGGACCGGCTTTGATTCTAACTAAAACTTAATTACATTTTATCCCGCAAAAGTTATGCGAAATTCCATTATATTTTAGAGAATTTGCAATTAACTACAATAGTGTTTATACTTTAAAGGAAAATGATAAAACCGTAAATTATGCAAAAGACTAAAGTGCATTTTGTTTTGTTGCTACAGCTCCTACGACGGAGATAGCTCGTACGGTGACGATAATTCCACTGACCCTAAACGACATCGTAGGAGCCTCTTGTCTCTATGAGACATCACACTTCAAGGCAAGCCTCTGGTACCGACATAGAGTACACATAACTTCTTTTTTTTTTAACTCAAAGAAAGTTGCATTCATAACCAGTTTTACAAGATCGGAAGATAAAATTACAGCAACCAAATATATGAAACACAAAACTAAACTAAATTCAAGACTCCAAATACATTTTCTGCTCGTTCTTCCTCATTTGGATGTTGTAGACTTCAGAAATTTAGGAGCTTACGTCTCGTGAAAGCAGATACTAAGACCGTCAGATTAGAACGGAAGCATCAGAACCCTGTTTATCGATTCAACCTCGATAGCTTAATAGAGAACGCAGTAATCAGTCAGATCTCTTCTGAATCTGATGATTGATTCTTGTAGAGGAGGCTAAAAGCCGCAAGATCGATACCCCAACCATCCAAGCAGAATGTTGATGAAGAAAAACGATCCGACTAAGCCATGAGAAACTGAGCTCAAAGAGTATGAAGCATGATACAAAACACTTAAACAAAAATAAGCATCAACCAAATACGATACGAAATAATAAACCTGGCCTTAAACTACAGAATTATCAAATCCTAGGCAGAGATTAACTTAAGCAAATCCAGACCATAACCTGAGTCACCGTTAATGAAACCTCACAGATGACTACATCTCGCCACCACAACCTCCTAAGGAGACACGGGGACGAGCAAAAGAAGAGGCCATCCACGGTTCACCAAGGCTAAGGCTAAATCGGCATGCAAACAATCCAAAGCTGACTAAAGACGAACCCAAAATATTTAAAAACAGGCTGACCGTGAGCCAACAAAACCATCTCCGAAGAAAACCCTCCCCATCTGAGATCACTATGAGAAACAGACCCAACTCTCAATCTACACCCAAATCCATCAAAACCCCTGGATCGGAACCCTTCCAGAGAGAGTTTCACCACCGACAACCCGCCATGCGTCGAACCACGGATCCGCCTCATCCAACCACAGAGCACGACCGCATCTAGCCATGCACGACCGTCGTCGGAGGGTCTTCGGACAGAGAAGAAGGAGAGAGACGCTGCTCACGAGAACCAAAACGGAGAAGAACAACTGACTTACCGCTGTACATCTAACAAAGCAGAAGAAGAGAGTGAACTCTCCTCACGCCGACGCCGTAGAGCCTGGCAGCGGCGGAGGAGAGAAATCAAAAAGAAAGATGTGGCGGCGAGCTAGGGATTTGAGAGAGAGAGCGATCGTGTTTTTGTATTTGTAACTTAGAGTACACATAACTTCAAGAATCTTTTCTTTGTCGTCTAAAATACTATATTAATCAGAATGAAATACAACAAGGAATTCAGGTATAACCCCAAAACTTAAAGTTAGTAAAAATATAAACTTATCCAAAAACTAGTCCAAAAGTTGAGAAGGTAGTCTTCAGATCCAACCATCCTTTTAGAGGAAATTAAAAGGCAAAATGTAAAATAAAATAAATATCGAATCTTTTAAACACTAAACCGAAACTACAGTAATTACCAATTCTAAATTGGAATCGAAATTCTTTAAACTCCTTGACGAATAAATTTTCTCATCCAATATACAAAACAAAAGAAGGGTTTTATGGAAGAAAACTTTTGATTATAACAATTTTGTAATTGTATTTTTCATATGCAGAAATTACAAATCAAACTCATCAAATTATAGTAAATCAGTAATATAACCATCGGTCATGTATAAATTTCAATGTTTTATATATATCCGTATATAAATATCAAAATTACGTCGATTTGATCAAATCTCAAATTAAACATACTGAAAATTGGGACACAAATTTATGATCTTTTCAACATACACATAACCAAGTTGTTAAATTATTTTTTGTAATTTTATATACTGTCATATATATAGATTCTTTTGTCCATTTTATAAATTGGTTTAAAATTTGTTTTTAATTTTAAAATTTTAAAAATTTGCTAAGAATTTCACAGATTTCGTTTTTCAATTTCACATAAATAATTATTGGTTTTAATAATCTGTTTAGTTAATTTAATCCGTTTTGATTATTATTATTTTTACTCCTACAAAACTATGATTTTTTTTTTGTCAACAAAAAAGTAAAAGTAAGATTTCATAAGAAGGAAAGTATGATTTCATAATAAGAAGGAAAGTATGATTTCATAATAAGGAACCAGAGAACAGATTGGAGAATACAAAACTTGGCGGTTGAAACTCAACCCCAAGAGAAAAGTAGGTGGTATAAGTAGAAATTTTGGAAACTAAGATAAAACAAAAACCGCCAAAAGTAATCCGTTTTATATTATAATTCATTTTTAATTATTTTAATTCATTTCTAATCGTTTTTAATTGTTATGTTTTTATTGTACATCTATGACCTAAAATCTATATGGTTAGATCGATTTTTGTGTTGTTGTTTTATTTTGATTTTAGGTTGATAGTTTGTTAAATAGACGATTAGAAGTGAATTATAAGTTGTTAGATTTTGTATTTTATAAAATAGATCTATTTATTATATATATATATATATATATATATATATATATATANATATATATATATATTACAAATTTATATTATGAAAACCTAATTTACAACGAATTACAATAATTAAAAGTGAATTTTAATAATTCAAAACGAATTAAATTTGCTAAAAGTGAATTAAACTAAATAAATGAATAATTAAAAATAATAATGATTTTTGTGAAATAAAAAACGAAATTTGTGACTTTTTAGCAAATTTATGAACTATTAAAATTAGAAGGAATTATCCAAATTAAAAAAAAATTTTAACTAATTTATAAAGTTGACAAAATACCATATATATGTGATATTTTTTAAATTTATAAAATTAAATTACAAAATTTGGTAATATGTATTTAAAAGTTTAAGAGGTTATGGATTTGAGTTACTTTATTTACTTTTTATTTAATTTAAAATTTTATTAAAACGGTGTAGTTTGTTGCTTATACACATATATTTTTAAAATTTAAAATCTATATATGATTATGATTTATATTGCAGATCAACTACAATTTTATAAATTTATTTTTATAATTTTAATATATGAAAAATACAATTACAAAAATTGTTATAGTTATAGTCAAATTAAACTTAGCATGAGCAATCCTCAGTAAACTTAAGAATCTATCACTCATAACTTTAGTACTTTCTCTTACAATATGGGTGAATGTATGAAATGCCATGAGAATGAAATGTCGAGGTCGAAACGTTACCGTTTCGTAAAATGATTTTTAATACAGTAATTTTAATAAGGAAAAATGGTGAAATACGAAACTGTCCAAGCAAAAGTTGAATAGTTACGAAGGAAAACCTAGGTGAACCTAGTAACCCATCCGCATCATAAAATAATTCTGGATAAAACCAGAAATATGCTCAATTGCATAAATTACACCCGATTCCATCAATTGGACCTGATTATCTAGAAGATTTCAAATTACTGACCCGAATTTATCAATTAGGACTTCATTATTTAAAATTCTAAGTTTGTCTTCGACAAAATCTCGATTCCGAAAATCGAAAAGAACTGAGAAAACCGATACACTACTCGACAATTCGATTTGAGTTTATAAACAACATAGTTTAAAGAACTATTTGTCTAATATGACAAGTTTCACAAACTATTTGTCTGTTTTGACAAGTAAAATCATCATGACAAGTTTGTGTTGTGCTTTTACTCTATTACCCTTGAACCAAGTTGTTTATTGTTTCTCAACCAGACTCTTTTTTGT
>OVAU01001278.1:0-15458 GCA_900406315.1 Biscutella laevigata subsp. laevigata
GCCTGCTTTCTCTTAATCTGAATTTTATCGTCATTGCTTGTATCTTGTTTACTTTATTATCCGCTATTACTACATCCAAAAACGACAATTACTCCAGGAATCTTAGTGACAGTTTGAATTCATGCTTAGACTTAGGATTTACTGCATAAGTCTGTTGCCTGATAAAAACTCCCGATTTGGTTCGATATATACCCGATCTTCTTTGTTTTACAACATGTCTTTCTGCTCTCTGTCCTACTGATCGATAGTAGGTTAACAGAGGGGGAAAAAACCTTGTTTGTTACTTACCCGCAGGAATATGGGGGTAGACCCTACAAGTCAAAGATGTGGCTTCGCGTTCGAAACGGTTAACCACACAATTTTTCAATGCCCCCCGTCGACACAAACCTGGGCTCTGGCCCCAATCCCAACCCCAATCGGGAATTTTCCGGCTGGGAGCCAATACCAGAATCTCTACTACCTCCTTCAAATGGCAGAGAAAGGAGATGAATTTGGAGAACAAGTCAGATACTTCCCATGAATTGTCTGGTGTATATGGAAAGCAAGGAATGAAAGTATTTATACAGGGAAGAATCTAGAACTACCGACCATAGTGGAACTTGCGACTAGAGAAGCAACAACATGGTTTGAAGCAAACGCTGAAGAAGTAGCCACACTGACACAGCGCCTAGAACTATATAATGAGACAACTAGTGTCACCTTTATGTGTCGGATTGATGGCTACTTGAGGAAGGAAGACTGGACGGGCGGAATGGGCTGGGTTCTCCAACTCCAGGATGGGGAAACGGATCTGATTGGACTAAAAGCGATAAGAAATGTCGTATCGCCCCTACACATGGAACTGCAAAGTCTCTTATGGGCACTAGAGTGTATCCAACAAAGAGGTCGCTACTGTTACCTCTATGTAACAGATTGCCAAGATTTGGTGCAGATGTGGTATAACCCGGAGGATTGGCCGGCATTTGCGGCGGAACTGGAAAGGTTAAGGAACCTAAGAGATCAGGGCTATGAGATTAAGTTGGTGTTTGAAAGAAGGGAACGAAACATGAAGGCAGATTATTTGGCGAAAACAGCTCGTCGGAGAAATATGCTTTTCAGCTACGTTGGGACAGCACTACCCACATGGATTCCTACAGAGCCAACACCGTTTGCGGATACAACATGATTGTATTCTAGTTACTTCATGACAAAAAAAAGAAGAAAAATTAAATAGAGAAAAAGAGGAGAAGAAGGAGAGAAGAAGTAGTTTAATGAAGGTGTTTAATGAAGGGTTGTAGTTAATGAAAATGGGCTAATTTAAGAATTTATGTGATACAAAACGTGTGAAAAAATTACAAAATAATTGTCTTTGATGGAAATGTTGTACAACTGGTCTACTATGTTAGACTGGTCCTTTCAAAATTAACGCTCCTCTTTGTCTCTCTCTCCCTCGCTTTTTATATATATATCTAAGATGGAGTTACAAATCAAGCAATAAAAATGGAATGACATAACAAAGAAAAAAGGAGGGCGGTGAAATATTGGAAATGTTCAGAAATCAGAACATTCCCGCCAGCGGAAACTGAATAAGTTCAAATATTTCAAATAACTGAACATAGTTGTCCCAAAAAATTAGTAGTTCCAGATCCTTAACAGTTGTCTTTTTACCTTTTTAAGAAATATTTGGTTGAACCTACTTATAATCTATTAATTTGTAGTCGTCCCCATCATTTTAGTAACTTAATCATGATTTCTAATGTTTATGTGATAAAATTATTGCATAATCAGATAAAACAAAGGTTTGACATCATTATAGGCATCAATATGGTATAAGGTTCCATATAATGTCAAATGTTGTCTAAGAGAAACCATTAAACCATATACAAAAATCACGATTTCATTATAACTGGTATGAAATCATCATTCACGTATTCATAAAACTTTAATCGAATCATCGTTCACGAATTCATAAACCAAATTTAGCATGATCATTATTTATTATGACATCTGCTTTAATTACCCTCAAATATGGAATTACAATATGCTTTTTATTACTAATAATCGAGAGGAGCGTTGAATTAAATGCTTCCTCTTTTTGGATCAGGTGACGTGAGTTATTTTTTAATCGAAATATGGAGTATCCCCTTTTTGAAGGGAAAAACGAGGAAGGGAGAATGAACTGATGTTGTACTTGTACTTGTAGTAATCTAGTTGTACACGTCTAGTTTTTAATCATTACATACCGTTTGTATTATCCAACCCACATTTGTACCATTTTGTATCAACTAAATAAACCCAATTAAACACTCATCCCTTTTCGATTAAATAAACCAAATTAAACACTCATCCCTCTTCATATACTTACTAAGAGTGAAACGATATCAGAGAGATAAAATTTCCGATTGAAGATCACGAGAAGACCTCCAGTTTCTCTCGCTGATTTAGACGACAAACTCCTTGGAGAAATTATGTTACGAGTGACCAACGCTTCCCTGCTTGATGGTGTACAACTGAGTATGGTGTCAAAAGTCTTTAACATGCACTGAAATTCACTCGTCGTTCGTCGGCAATGTCCTTTGCATCAACTCCCCTTTGTTACACTGTTCGGAAACGATGATGAGGTGATTAGGTTAGCCGTCGCAATGAACACATTTTGACAAAATGGGAATCCCGAGGCATTGTTCCGGGAAGGAATCACCAATATATTCGACATAAGAAGAATATATCAATGAGGGGAAGGGCTGATACAATTACAAGGCGCTGCACAGACCGGGCACCTCAAAGCCCGATATGTCTATGGGTTGATTCTAGTTTGTAGGGGTGGCGAAAGCAAACAAGAAGGTTACGACATGTTGAATACCTTGTTGAAACCAACGTTGTTAGAATCTTTCAACGAGTTGGAGCGACGGAGGGTAGATCTCAGGAATACTTACCTAGTGTTTTTATAGGGAGGTACTGCGACGACGATTGAGCTTCTAGCATGATATGTTCGAGATACGGATTGCGGCTAAGGAGAAGAAACGCTGAACTTTCTAGAGCATGTGTTTGATTGGGGGCTCCCGTTCATCCCACCTTGTTCGAGCCCATTGACGTCTGTCAAAATTGTTTTTGGCATCATGAAATCGTGATGTTGCATGATCTCATTTCTTGATGTTTCTTAATGTTTTGTTCTTGTAACTTATAAGATTATCGTTTTTATTTATTTTTCTTAAGACTCGTTTATTAATCGAAAGTTTGGCTAATGTTTACGTTTGTTAAATCATTCGTTTACAATTTTATGCATAACTCAGTCAAAGATAGTAGTTCATCAATACAAAATTTCCTTGCATAACTCAGTCGAAGAGAACGATCCGTTTTTAATCATTACCGTTTGTATTGCACCGCCACATAAGATCTATAACAAGTTTTAATAAAACCCACTTCCCACTTCTTCGTTACAACCCTTCGTTAATTGGATTATTTAAACCCACTTCTTATTCTCTTCACCAAAACGGAAATTTTTTTCCAAAATGTTGTCCGGAAGAGTTTCTCTGAATAATATTCCCTACCATCTTCTCCAATAAATCTGTCTACATGTCGCCAATTATCGTTCTTCGATATTCGAAGTCTCGAACTCGTGTCAAAAGCCTTTAACAACATTTCTTGTGTGATGTCTTTGTGATGGAGCAAAAAATGAAAACTTAAATCCGTTATAACACAACATCTCTAAGTTGTAAAAGTTGTACCAGTTGTCCAGTTGTCATTCAAATTATTATAAAAGTATCCACATCTAAGTTGTACCCGTTTTCAATTTGTCAATCAATTTATTATAAACGTATCAACATCTCTAAGTTTTACGTGTTGTCTAGTTGACATTCGAATTATTATAAACTTATCAACATCTCGAAGTTGTACCAGTTGTCCAGTTGTCATTCGAATTGAGAAAATTATGCTCAAGAATGCCTACTACTGAGAAAAACATATAACCTCGATTTTAGCTCAGTCGGGCTCGGGAGAGGCGCTGTTAGAGCTTCGATTTTGCGTTTTAGTTCGACGAAATTGAACAAAATTATGAAAATTCTGGGAATCAGGGATAAATGGTAACTTGCGCTCGGCGTGTTGGTGAAAGTGGGGGAGGTAATAGGAACTTTCTTATTATTTTTTTAATCAGTTTCTCATTAAAGGGGAGATGAGCTCCTTTTGTAATTGCACATATCATTTAAACGAGAGATGACCCCAACAAAACACAATGACACTCAACTTTGAAGACACCTTCAAAGTGACATTTCAGTGGTGGACTCATAAAATTTCTACATGACATATCATTAGGTCGTAAGAATGACATATATCATTTTGTACTTTGGATATGTATGAAAATTTATACTAATTTTCAAGATTAAGTGTTCACACTTATATGTACTCTAATAAATTTTGAATTTTAGACACATAATCATAAAAGTTTGGTAATTTATACGTCGATCATAACGATGTTTATTAGTCCATTGAAGATGATGGTTGTACAATTACTGATGTTGCCTCAATATAACTTTAGAGAAACTCGCCCTGCGATTTCGGTAAGTTCCAGTTGGTTATTCGGTCAATCAGTTTATTCAGAAATTGGAGATCCAGCAAAAAATACCCAAAATAGTTATTGGTTCAGGTCGGGTCGGAAATCAGTTATTTTGTAAATTGAAATATTTGCCGAAAATAACCGAAATTGCTAACTGCACCTGAAAAAAGATCCGAGTAAACATTATAAATTATTGGTAATTCAGTTAAAAATCGGTTCGAAAACCGAATTACCTGAAATTAACCGACTGATTATCGAGAAATGGTATTGAATTACCATTCTTTTGAACATGGATAACATGCATACGATAAAAGTGAAAAACCTGAGTCAATACAATTACAAGTTACAACGGTTCAGAAACATAAAATGACAAATTCAATACAGAAAGAAAAGCTCCATCTCATGTAAAACATACATATAATACATAACGTCGTTTCTTTATATTACACCCACGTATTCTTGGTCTTATACCATCACCACCAGCCATCTAGCAAGAACATCCAACTGACTCAAACTAAAACATCAAATACTACATGTAAGAATATAACATAAATTACCCACTACAACATATCAAACACTCATAAATTACCCATTATCACTGAATACTTGCTATTAGTATCAAACAATAACAAGAACTGAGAACATCATAAATTAGCTACTCTCACTCAATACTTGAATCAAATCAAACACACTCAACGAACAAGCATAAAACGTAGAAACTAATTAGAAAGGGTGAAATTGTTTACCACAAGGTCCACAAACGAGTCAACCACACTCATTATCGTTGCGGTAGAGTCCCTTCTTGCAGTTGTGAATCTGTAAAAGAAGACAAGTCAATAAGAAATCAAACGTTATTTCAGAAAATGAACCGTAAAAAAATTGATTACCTAATGTATCATGGAACTCTAGTTCTTCAAGTATTTGGACTAAATTAGCAATCTTTTCAGATTGGCTTGTATTCCTCAACCATTGTTGAGTACATACCAGAGCCTTTATCATGAAGGGAGTCAAACAACTTCAAAAAGAGTCCAAAATCCGACCACTTGTGTTGAATGAGACTCAGAGGCGACATAAGATATTTGAATGGCGAACACGTCCTTAACCATTAATGATAGAATAGGAAACTAAATACTGATACGTTTCCACCATGCCAAAACATCGTACGTTAATCCCAAATTGCTTCTATTCCGTGGCACAAGTTTTTCCATAAAGTAAATGTCAAGCTCACTACTTTGTTCCTCACCAACAGTGTCATTACCCATCTCCAAATATAGGGAATCAAGCCTCTGATAATCATCATCATCAAATAAGTCGAAGAACATACCATGTTCAGAATCTGTTCCATCAATTTTTGATCCAACATTATCGCATTGGCTAGGTTTGCTTAGCAAAAATGCACACTCTTCATAAATCTATCTCATAACAGTCCTAATGGAAGACCTAAGATGATTACTTTCCATGTTTTTCTTTCCATAGAGTGTACCAAAGCATATAGAAGCAAAGTGCATTTTGTTTCTAGGATCAAACACACCTGCAATGATCACTAATGGATTCATATTAAGTATTACATCCCAATACTTTTGAAACTTTGCCCTCATAGCCACTGCATCTTCTCTAACTAGTACATCATTATGGTTACTTAATGATATTAAGTTTCTTTCAATTATCATAATCTCATTATACCAAACCGAAGATGTCACAGTCTTAGACGCCGAGAACAATATTGTGCAATTAAAAAAAATCATCAAACTTTGCTAATCTTTTCACCCCATCCCAATCCACTGAAGTTGGAGGCCCTACCCGTTTCTAACAACTCTCTTCTAATCTTAAGAAGTACTCGTTGTACAACTTCTCATCCGCCAACATTTTCTCAAAAGCTACTCGCAACTTCAATGTTGTTGTCAACATGAGATATGTGAGTTATATAGAGTTATACAATCCAAGGATAAGCTTCCTCCACTAACCTTCCTTGTCTCAACTCGAGTCCAAGGAAATGAAAATAATGGAAGAAAAAGAGGAGAATCAAAGCAGAAAAGAAGAAAAACAAAGGACTAGAAGAATCGCCACCTAGAGAGAAAACTGTTTTTCAGCTGCAAAACAAATGAATGAAGCGAAATTAGGTTAGGTTTAGTGTTAGTCTTCGATTCTCGGTTAATTTATCGGGTAAGCAGACCTGAACCAAACCGACCTCGTATCCGAATTCAATTTTCAATCTCGCCGATCGGTTCAGTTGCCATTTCTGATTCCGGACCGAATTTCCAAAAACCCGGTTCGGTTTAGTTCGGAAATTTTTGGGTTGGTTATTAATCCTAGGACGAAGAGAAACAAAAAAAAAAAATAGAGATAATCATTATCCATCGATAGCTTCATATGACTTCTTCAACAAATCTAAAATCCTCTGTTTCTTAATGTATGTGAATGTATGCTTATTTTTGGGTTGAAATTTGTTTCTATATTGACTGATTAGGGTTGAAATCGGTGAAGGAATCTGAATTGGAGATGTCGTTTTGAAATCGGGACATGAATTTCCAGAAGTTGTTGTTGTGGGGAAAGTTCAATGATTCGAACATCCAATCGGGAAAACCCGATAATACTTTTCCATTGTTGTCAAACGAAGAGTGACAGAGAGAATTATCATTTTTCCAAATGGTCAGATGAATCGATGGTGGAAGAGATTGAGGATTTGAAAGAGGTTGTAATTGAGGTGAAGGAATTCATACTAAATTTTGATAATGAGGTCAAGAATATGAAGAAAGAGATCATGAAGATTGAAGGAGTGGTGCAAGAGGTTGAGAATGAAGTTAGGAAATGCTTAAACGAATTGCAAAATCTGAAGAATATTGTTGTTTGTTGAGTTCTAATAGCTATAGCCTACTACTATTTATTTATATAGTAATGTTATGTGTTTAAGATTATTGTTTTTGTTTTGGTGACTATGGATCTGATATAATTTCACCTTCTTGATCCAAAAGAAAGAATTAAAAATTAAACCAACAACTACACCTAAACAAATCCAAACATAAACAAAAACAAACCTATTATCGATCGGAAACCTGTGTAAATTCATCTCATCTCCAAGCTCCAAGGCCTTCTTCAACTTCTTAAGGAACCAACCCCATGTATCAGTGTTCTATAAATTCACCGTTGCCCACATCACATGATATATTTGATTAGTTGCGTCTCTACCAACAACTGTTAGGAGTTGTCCTTCCGAATTCGATTTCGGAAAACAACCATTTCTCCCAAAAAATGGTCGACAACAATTGAGTCTTACTTTGCGTTATCCATCAAAACAAACATAAGACCAATCAAATACTTCAAGTCATTCGCCTCCATCAACAGTTACAAGATCGATCGTGGAACCCAAATTGAAGTTGTTAAACTAAACAAATGAAATGTTAAAATGAGTGCATATAGAAAGAGAAACAATTTTAGTAGATAATGACTTACTCCATAATTTCAGCTTCTTAGTCTTTTATTCTCAGATATTCTTCATCATACTCAACTTGTATCAAATATATGCTTTCATCTTTGTCTTCTTACATTTGTCATATGATGAAATCAAGTTGTACTGCTCTTGGATTTGATCTTACATTACTTTCGGCTTGTAAAATAGATCATTTCTAACATCATTGATAAACCTTTGAGCAATGTCCGAATCAAATAATATCTTGCAATGCGCATCCTTGAAACATCCTGAAACGTTTTCACCATATACTGCCTTTTTATTTCGTCGTAAGAACAATAAATTCTCCAATGACATGAACTGTCACCTTTCTCTACTTCACAAAAAACTTCATATTTGATTTTTTCCCATCTACAAAACCGAATATTCCATCCTCCTTGTAACACGTATTCTACACAACTTCTTTGAACTCTTTTAAACTCTCGAAAACTTGTCTTATCTTCAGCTCACAACTCCCTTTCTCTATCGCTCATAAGTATCATTTTCTTCTTCTTCGCAATCTGACTATGGATGTGTATTTCGGTAAGTCTACACATCATCCTCATCGCCATTACACTGGCTCACAATATTTTCTACCCGAGTTTTTTCTTCATATATATAGTTCACACTTTTCTCATACCCGAACTTCCATGTTTTTTCCGAAGAAACATGAATTTATGTTTTTGAAATAATGTGTTACAAGTTTTGACCGAATCAAGTACATTTAAATACTCCCTCAAAACTCAGTTGACTATTTCAAAATTTTAGATAAAAATTTACTTATATCCATTTAGATGAACAATCTAAATAAACAAACGAACATGTCTATATTTACTCCATGTAATCAATTTAATGGTTGGGTAGAGATATTAGAATTGGTGCCAACTCTTACTCTTATACCTGTTTAATACATCTAAAATTCGATTTTCAATTTATCTGAAGATTTAATGTAGCCAATAAAACACTGGCTCACATGACAAATGAAAACAATTCGGTTTATGTGAAGTTTTCGTTGATCATTTTAGTCATACTTCGTTGATAATTTTGTTCATTGATATCGGATCTACATTTGAAGAAATTTCAAATACAAGATATGAGGTACAAAACCTTTTAATAAAATATATTGTTACAATCAATTTTCTTAAAATAAAATCTGAATTTGTGTTCAACTGAACAAAAATGACTCAAACAACTTACATGAAAACAGTGAAAGAGATTCAACCCCAAGAAGTTAGCTTATATTCTATATTTTGTTGATATCATTTTGTTTAGTGAATCTATGGAACCTTTAGGCCAAAGAAAGCAAATATTGGAAAAAACGACTGAATTCAATTGACGAAGATAATAGACAAGAACATAGTTCATATTAACTTTAGTTGAGTTCTGCAATTAATAAATACTTTTTCAATAAAATTGTTGCATTTGTTCATGGCAAACTATTTACGTATTTGACTATAATAATAAATATTGAGAAATTATTAAATAAAGCATAAACTTACACATTAGAAATTGCATGACCTAACAAGAAATTTCTCTCTCTCGTCGAGCGATCAAGTAAACCCTAAAGCGCCGTCTCGTTCTTGCAGCTCCTCTTCTCCGCCGGCGGTCTCCTCGGCGTCGGCGGGAGGAGATCCCTCTCTGTAAATAGGCCCCTTGGTTTGGTCGGAAGGTGGGTCATCGAATGGGATGCGCTGTTTCTCCTGTACCTCGTCGGCGGCGAGTTTCACCCTCGACGGCGGATCTCTACAAAGATGCTTCTTTTCCCCTTGTTTGACTCCTTTCTTCTTTTTTCAGGTTTCCGGCTCAAGCCTCATTCGCCTTGATTTTTCAGATCTGTGAATTCCACCTGCTTCTTGGATCCTTAGTCTTCTCCAGTTACCGATGCTCTCACCTGGTCCGCTTCCCCCACCTTTGTATGCCCTGCTTTGCTCGTCCTCACGTGAGCGTGAAGGAGGGATGAGGTTCCTTTGACTTTGTTGTCGTCGGTGTTGGTGTGATGGGGCAGAGGTTTTGCATTGATGGATTTGGCTTTGATTCAGGTACTGTTGCGGGGTTTACAGAGCTCTTCCCCGGTCTTAGTCTCGGCTAGATCTGGTTTCTAGGTTGGATTTGGTCTCTGGTCCGTTTGTAGATCTGATTCGTGTCTGGTTTTAGTCAGTTTAGTCGGCCTTATTTTTTGGACCCACCCTTTGTGGTTACTCGACGCGTATCCGGGGTTGTCAAAGATCGCTTTGGGCTTAACTATCATTTTTGTTAAGTTTGGATCAGTTGTGGAAGGGGCCTTTGTGCTCTGGCCTTGTCTGTTTTCAAGCGGAGTTATCTGCGGTCAAGGAAACAATCTCGGGTCATCAATAGGCTTAGTCCTCCGAAGTTTCTAGAGTCCTCTGTTTTCGTCTACTGATTAGCTATTTGGATCTGCTCACAAGATCGAGTGGAAGACGTTCATTTAGCCTTAGGCGTTCAAGACTTCGTAATAATCGACCTTCAGTGTGGATCTCATCAGCATCTGTTTCAGCTTTCCTTACCTTGACTTATTTCGTAGCTATAAGTGTCATTTTTCAAGTCGGTTTTTATTTGTTGTCTAGTTTGTTTTCCAGGATTGTCTTTGTAAACCGCCGGCTTTGCTATCGGAGTGTCGAACTGCTGATTCCGTGTCTGATCTTTCTGTCTAAGATCTTGTAAACTACCCTCTTATCTTTATATATTATCTTTTGCGTGGAAAAAAAAACTTAGACATTATAGCAAAATATTATATACTAAACTTTCAACTCAGTTAAATAAAGATTAACTTTTAAAAATAGTACAAAGTAAGGTTTATAAACAAAAATAACACATGCAAATAAAGTTATCATAATAACACATTTCAATTAAAAGTTACTAAAATAACCTCTGTGGAATAAGCACTAAACTCTGACCATAAACATTAAATTCTAAACCTAAACATTAAACTTTAAATCAAAGAAATTAAACCCTAAAATCATAAAAGTACATAAAGATAAAAAAGATTTTATATCTATAAATAAGTGTTATTTATGGAAATTTAGAAAATGAGTATTATAATTAACCATAAAACTAAAATTATGTATTATTTTAGGATATTTTTCTTAAATAAATTCTAAAATTGAAAATTAATATCATTTAATTATATAATTTCATTAACTAGACCGTTAGAATCTCACTTGTATACAATTTAATTAATCAAATAAGATATTTAAATGATTGCTTAAAAATTTATGATTTATTTGATAAAGTTGAATTTCATTTTTTATTATAGTGTATAAGTTCAGATTTTATTTGATATTTTCTCCCATAAATATTCAATTTTATGTGTTATCAATAATATAAAACGTTAATACGGCAGAACTAGATTGGCATAATGCGGCAAATAATTATTGACGCAAATAACTTAAGAAAATGAGGAACGAAAGTCATGCAACTTGCCAACTAATTATATCATTGCAAATTATTTAATTATGAAGTAAGTGGTGGGGACTAGCGAGAATAGATGTTTGTCGCCAAAAAGGAAAATAAATAAGAAAATCGAATAGAGACGATTGTCTATCTATCATCTATAACATCAACCATATAATAGAGATGTTTTAATAATTTATTTTGATTTGCTTGAGAGGTTATCAGAATTTTTCTTATCATATCAACCATATAATAGAGATGTTTTGAAATTTTGAACTTACCTCTCTTCGGTACGGACATTATCCAGGCTGTCCTAAGGCCTCAATATATAATATTCAATATGAAACTTTGTGTGTTTAAATAGAGTTGGTTGTTTTAAATATTCTGCTTTTATTTTTATTATCCATAAATTGTTTAAGTTTTTTATATAGTTAATAAATATTTGATTCATCAATTTTTAATTGAAATATACACAATAATTAAAAGTTCGAGTATTCTATTCGAATTTGTACATTTATTTTTAGATTTTTTTAATTCTCTAAATCGGAATCGATTTATTTTGATTTGACTTTAGTTTGATATATAAATATATTGGTTCAAATCTCTTTTAATTTAAACTATTTACAAGATTATAAATCCATTTTTATTTGAATAATCATTCAATTTTTAGTTATTAATCGAATAAAAAGTTCATATATTTGAAATATTCAATCCGACTCAAAACTGAATTTTTTTATTGATTCAATTCATTATCGATTTTTTTTTCTTATTTTATAATTTTTTATTGATTCAATTCATTAACCAATGCCCTTGTGTACCATTTTATTTATAACATTTTAAAGTATACACAATTTATTAGTTCTAAGAAAGAAGAGGTTAAAAAATGTTTGTCTGATAACAATTAACATTCAACAAGTTATATATATTATTCTAAGGATTATCAATTTAATAGTATTAGTTATCATGTCAGAATTTCGATATCAATATAAACATTTACTCCAATTTACATTTATAAAAATTTGAGTTATTGCGATGATCCATCGTAATTTATATGTTTTCATAAAACTCCAATAATTCACTAAAAATTCTAAATTGTCACGTATTATAACTAAATTATCACTTAACAAGTGTACAAATTGGTTTGTTCTTCCTTTATAAAACAAAAACAGCGACAGAGACAGAAAATTGTCGGTTACTAAGAAGAAGCTAAGATCAGTGATATGTTTTGGCGATATGATAGGCTAATCTACATGTGGCCTTAAGTCATCTCCAAAAGCTATATAAGAAGAGCTAAGATCAGGGATATGTTTTGGCGATTTAATAATTATGCAAATTATTTGTATCGTCTACTTTTTAAAAACTATGTTGCACTAATATAAGAAAAGTAGTATAAGAACCAAAAAAAAAAAAAAAAAAAAAAACCNCATCTAATTAAATGGGCCAGTATAGTTGACAAAAAAATGGGCCAGTATAAAAAGGTTATTTTATTTTATGATCACTGAAGACAAAATATATCTAGCTGTTTTTCCACTCGAGAGTATCTGTAAATCTGAATTTCAAATATCTAAAATTAATAAAATAATATAAAAAGAGAACAAAGAATCAATTACAAAATATGCTATATATAAAACCAAGATAAGAAAAAAAAAAAAATACAAAAGTGACCTAAAGAAATATCTTACCTAACTACATGCACATGCCAACGCAGTAGGCCAGTTGCTTACGTCTCAATTTCAATTTTATTATTGATGCACTTTTTTTATATATTTTTTTTCAACCTTCTTATATTTTTCAACCATTCTATATAAACTAAAAGAATCATAATATATTTATTTATTATTCGACAAAAAAAATATATTTATTTATTAATAAATTAAAGATTCAAAATATAAATGTTTTATGAAATAACTAATTGTAGATGTCTTAAACAATTTCTAATTTGATGATGAGTGGAACTATAATTTTTTTTTTTTTTTTTCAGTCGAATTATATATAACAAAAGCTTTTAGCAGTTTACATCCCAAAGATAAACTTAAGGCGGTGGATACAAACTCATCCCCACAAACTAAGGCGACTATAATATCTGTTATCGAAACCAGATATGCACCGCGAGCTAAGGCGACTACAATATCTGTTGTCGAAACCAGATATGTACCGCGAGCAAAGACCCACATACAGGTAAACCAGAAAACAAACAACAATAGACCCAAGAAGAACATAAGAACTAAACTAAACCAAAACCGTAGAAAGGTTCTAAGGACTAACTAGGAAGAACAAGCTCAAACGCTGGAATTGGAGACTGGAGAGATAAACCACGATGCCGTTTATTGGGGGATTTCGAACGACTAAGGCTGAGATACTCCTTCGATTTACACTGAGCACGAAGAGCCACAAGCAACGAGTCGAAACACCTATCCCGGAAACTCGGAAGACAAACTTTTTTGCAATCTACTTTCCAAGGCATAATATAACTCTGACGACCATTGCAGCTACTATCCGAAGACGGGAGACAAAAATCCATGAAGGAAGAGTCCACTGAACTGCTTAAAAGAAAAGCCACAGAGAGACCTCAACACCAACTAGAAACCTCTTCATCCTAAGAAAGTCAAACCACTTGAGACACGATCTAATAATTCCGGAGACCCGTAGAACTACAAGATCACATCACCAGGACAGAGAACCTAACCCGATCTTGGCGCACAAACTCGAAACAGAACACAACCACAATACCAACAACAAAGACACGCCAAGGAGAAGATCAAACCAACAGACCCTGAGCCTAAAGCATAAACCAAGGCTGTAAACACACAACGAGGAATATACCAAACCAACAAGAACGGGCAATAAGGCACTACTATCGGAGAAACCCGTGCCAAACGGAGGAGACACACAACACCCGCAAAGCTCCACCACCGCGGTGTCACTGCCAAACCGACGACTAACAGACCCCCTTCCACACAAACCATCCCACCACCAACATAGACAAAGCTAAAACAGTGACGAGCAAAAGAGAGGAAGAAAGAAGCTAGGCAGGGAGGAGACCGGACTGAGACCTTCGCCGGACCAGAGCCAGCGGACGACGTCGTCCGAAACTGTCGGAGGAGCCAACATGCTGACGAAGACCAACTGAAACCAAGCTACCGATTGAAGCTAGGATTCTCTATAAATAGAAAATTTTTTAGATTTTTTTTTTAAGTTTTCTGTATAAGAAAGGAATAATTTTTGTGTATTTTCGGACTGAGCTTTCTTAGCCCAATTAATTAATCACAATTTAATTAAAGAAAAATCGAAAAGGGCTTTGGAGAGACAAAAGCGTTGGGTTTTAGGCCCATCTCGTCTGGTCAGCTGTTAAAAATTCGACGTTGACTGAATTTGACACCGGTCTTGATACACGCGTGACCAGCCTCAATCTTGGAGCTAGAGGAGACGTTTTGGACAAGCTTGGCCCGAAGCTTGCACATGGACTTGAGCCGCTTTTGAAGACTATTTTGGAGAGACTTGAAGATCATTCACAACCCATGAAGCTTAATGGAGATTATTCAAGTCATCATAGCCTTGTAAGCTCAAGTCATGGATCACCTTAGAGAATTAGTACTCTTTTTCCTTAGGTGGGTTTTGTCCCAAAAGGGGTTTCCCACCAAGGTTTTAACGAGGCTAAGATGAACACATCATTGCCTAAGTGTGAATCCCCAAGGATGGAGAAAGACCTTCCATGAACCGGATCTAAGAAAAGAAGAATGTCCCATTTCGTGCACAAACCGGTTCAAGCAAAGTTGCTTCCTTTTCGTTTTTAAGTTTTAAGGGTTTTAAGATTTGAGCTTCCATTTCCTTCATTTTACTATTTAAAGGTTTTGTAAACCAAACTTGGTCTTTTTAACTTTCATTTTTATTCAAACTAAGAGATTTTTCTCTCATGAAAATTCACTTTGAGAATGAGTAATATTTCTCAAAACCCTAAGTGTGTCATATGTTAGGTTATCGTAATGTATCAAAGGATTTCCACCTCCTTTGTGGTCCAATTTGTTTNATTCACTTCATTTACACCTCCATCAAGCTACTGTTCTTCATCACTTC
>OVAU01001279.1:0-10401 GCA_900406315.1 Biscutella laevigata subsp. laevigata
ACAGTTGTGCGAAGAAAGCTACGGCCAGGTTGTGAATTTTTGTCAAGGATCGATGTCTTAAAGTCAATAAATGAAGCAGCAGGCCCAATCTTTTGTTTTCTTCTTCTTCTTCTTCTTCTTTCTGAAGAGATTAACGGCTTCAATTGATGATACTTACGTTTTGTTTGTATGTCATTGGATCTTGTATATATGCTCTCGAAAACATATTCGCTTTTATATTTTTTAAAAAATTTAAAAAGATTTAGTATAATGTTAGGATTTTATAATTTTGGAAATCATATTAATTTCGTAATAGTCTATAAATGTTTAAAGATTTTGAGATAGTAAGTATTTCGTATTTTAAAAAAATATGTTCTCCATAAAATATTAGAATTTAATATTTTAAATTTGTTTTGATGGATAATAATCAATAAAATTAAAATATTTTATAAAATATTAATTTTCAAATTTTATTGATTTTATGGTTAATATTTCACAAAAAAACTTAGAAATTTTATAATAAAAAATTGTATTTTCAAAATTTATATTGATTTAGTGGATAATAACTCATATAAATTGAAAGATTTTGTAGAACATTAAAATTTTATATTTTTCAAATTGTAATGACTTCATGGATAATGACTTAAAAACCGATTGATTTTGTAAAATATTAAAATATTATATTTTATACAAATTATGATAATTTAGTAGATAATAATCTATAAAATTGTATTTTGATAAACTACACGGTCAATAATACTTTTAAATAAAAACATATTCGATTATTTAGTCATACACTTATACCATAAACGTACATGCAAATAACATATATAGTGTTGAGGGATAGATGTCTACGTGGGGACAAACGGAGAGAAATGGAGCAAGACAAGTCAGGAGTGCAAGGATGAGTCACGACTCAAAGAGCCTCTCTGGTCGGTAGTTGAAACCTTAGTTGTCGACTTGGCGAGCCATGTACCTCCTTTGTTTTGTTCTTCCATTAATCCTAATTATTAATAATAAACACACACAAATCACATTATAAGAAGATGTTGTATGCTTCGCCAATATTTGGTGATGGGACCAACATAACACAATCACGTGTCTTCCTCTCCTCATAGGCCGGCACCGCCCATTTTTCAACTTTATATGCTTAATTATTTATATTATATTATAGAGATGCTAAGCCTCTAATCTCCTACAAATAAGATATTTACTAAAACACACTAATTATGATTTTACTCACTTACTAGAAAATGCATGAAATGAATGTATTGTGTTTTGAAGAAATACGTTGATTCGGTGGATAATAGTCTATAAAAATTGAAAGATTTTGTAAAATATTAAAATTTTTTATTTTGAAAATTTATCATGATTTAGTGGATAATAATCCACATAAACTAAGTTTTTTTAAAAATATATTAAAATTTCGTATTTTTGAAAAATTATACTTGCGTAGTGGATACTAATTCATTAAGAGATATCTTGTAAAAATGCTATCATGCTTATTTGATGGATATGAGTCCACTAAAAATAATAGATCTTGAAAGTACTAGAATTTATTATTTTGAGAATTACACTGATTTGATAGATCATATTTCACAAAAGGTTAAAGATTTCATAAAGCACTAGAATTTCATATTTTGATAAATTAAAGCGATTCAATGAATAATAATTTATAAAAGTTGAGAGAGTTTGTACAAAAACATTTTGGAAAACTATATTTATTTGGAAGATAATAATCTACAAAAACAGAATACTTTTTTTAAACGTAAGAATTTTAAATTTTTGAAAATCATGTTGATTTAGTGATAATAGTGTACAAAAACTAAGATATTTACACATTATGACCCTGGAGCTTTCTAGTTATAAAAGAAATAATTGGGAACATGCTAGCTTCATATTTGGGAGTGCCAATAACAGGTTTAAGACATGCAAGTACTTTATGTGTTTACTATGTGAATATCTAAACTTCAGGGTTAAAGATTAAAAATGTAAGGTCCATTGACAAAAATGTAACTGCTAACCAAAAAGAAAGAAGACAAAGTATACTGATGTAATTAACTATGTAAACTTGTGCTATCAAGAAACACATATCCTTTACAAGAAGAAATACAAAAACAAGAAGTGAAGCAACTCTCACCAATAATCTCTGCAAGAACATAATCCATTTCTAAAATGATGAAATCTGTTCCTGTCTCTTACAATAAACTCTCTACCATAAACCTTAGAGATATACTTTGTTACTGTGTGACAATCTTCACATACCCTCAAGTTCTTCACTATCCTAATCGTTGTACCAGACTGTGTCTTCATCATACCATATGCAATTGCAAGTTTCTCACTATGCATATGAATTGCACTCTCTTTCTCCTCCTCGTCTACATCGAAAAACACATCTCCTGTGTTTCCTTTATACCCTATCAATCTTATTTTCCCCAAAATCTCTTCCCATTTCCTTCTGAGCTTACCTATCTCAGGGTGTTTCTGATCATCTCCCATGGAGAACTTGTTTATTTTCCCATCAATCTCTATTAAGCTCCACCCTGGTGGTTTTTTAATTAGCTTCTCCTTCATCATGCTTCTTAAGCTCTCGATTTTCTCCCATTTCCCTGCACATGCGTATATATTTGAGAGCAGAACATAGTAACCGCTATGTTCGGGCTTCACCTCTATCAACATGTTTCCTACTCTCTCTGCGACCTCTGTGTTCTTATGAATCTTACATGCTCCAAGCAAAGCTCCTAATATTGGAGCATTTGGCTTCACAGGCATTTCAAGGATAAACCTCTCAGCTTCGGATAATTTTCCAGCACGGCCAAGCATGTCAACTATGCAACCATAATGCTCGAATCTAGGCTCGATTCCGTAATCCTTTTTCATGTTCTCATATATTTCTAGACCTTTATCTACTAACCCACCATGGCTGCAAGCAGAAAGAACTGCTGTGAACGTAATATCATTTGGGATAAACCCTAAGTTAACCATCTGGGAGAAGTACTGAATTGCCTTGTGAGCGTGTCCGTGGACTGCAAGACCTTTGATAACTGAACTCCAGCTCAAGCTATCCTTCTCAGGCAATCCCTCAAATACACGAATAGCTTTCTCAATTTCCCCACATGTCCAGTACATATCCACAAGAGCTGTCCCAAGAATAAGATTCACAGTCATGTGGCTCTTAACTACATACTCATGTGCTCTTTCTCCAAGCTCAAGCGCACCCAAATGAGCACAAGATGAGATGACACTAACCATAACAGTCTCATTCGCAGCAATTCCTTCTCTTTTCATGAGTTCGAACAACTCGATGGCTTTCTCAAAAGAGTTGTTCTTGGCATAACCGTTGATCATGATACTCCAAGTAACCAAGTTTCTGTGAGGCATTTCATCGAACATCTCTCGTGCATCATCAACCATCCCACATTTGCAATACCCAGCGACCATAGAAGTCCACGAAACCACATCTCGAAACGACATTTGCCCAAATATTCTCCCAGCAGCGCTGATCAATCCACAATTCGCGTACATGTGAACAAGCGAATTCTCCACATAAACATCATTCTGGAATCCGAATCTAACAATATGTGAATGTATTTGCTTTCCCATCGTCACGCACTCCATCTCAGCAGACGCTTTAATCAGAAACGGAAACGTGATGTTATCTGGCCGAATCTGAGATGTCAACATCTGGGTATAGAACCCGAAAGCCCTGCTAGGTTCCACACTAATGGAGACGCCACGGATGAGTAGATTGAAGACGAAAAGATTAGGGTCTTCAATCTGAGAGTAGATTCCGAATGCGTAACTCTGTAATTTCGTCGATTTGTCGAATGTTGAGTCTTCGACACAGAGCGCGAGGAGGCGACTTGCAACGAAGTTGTCGGAGACAAGATGGGTTCGTAGGAGAAAGCCATGGATGATCTTGAGGTTTAAGATGGAAGAGCAGGAATAAAGCAATGATAGCTTCGGGTGTTTCAAACGAAGTGTGTTGAGCACAACGTTACTCATTCTCTGAAAACAATACCTCAAAGTTCGCTACTTTATAAGAATCTAACATAAAACGGTCGATTTACTCGGTTTTCAAAATTTGGCTCTAGCTCGCAAAATAAAACTGTAAAGCAAATAGATTCTGATTGATCGGAGTCAAAAATGTTACAGAGCTTACAATAACTATCTTGAAATNTGTCGATTTACTCGGTTTTCAAAATTTGGCTCTAGCTCGCAAAATAAAACTGTAAAGCAAATAGATTCTGATTGATCCTCAGAGCATGAACAACAAAAAAAAATCTGAGTCAAAAATGTTACAGAGCTTACAATAACTATCTTGAAATTTGGAATGTTTTGTATTCAGAAAGAAAACTTGAAAGCACCAGCTTTGGAATCTGATGCAAAGTCCCAGAAAGAAACTCTTTGTTCTTCTGCTCTTTTCTCTTCTTCTGCTTTATTCTCTAACTCTTGTATAGTTCCAGGGTAGGCTTCCTCTATGGCCTTCTTGAACTTGTCATGCAAATTCACTCTGTCATCTGTTCCGGAGACAAGCTCTTTCGCATTAGGTTTCTTCAGAAATTCTAGTACATTCAACAGATTCCTCCTGCAGAATTAAACATTTCTCCAATTAGATCAACTCAATACACATGTACTAAATTCACATGAACAGTTGCTTCAGAGATAGCTCTCAGATGTATGCTACATTAACACATTTAATCTCTCCAACGATGATCATATCTCAAGTGCTATGCTCAGTGTTTTGATATTCTAGTTTTATCACCCAGTTATCTTTGATACTTCTAAGTTTTATATTTAGCTAATCAAAAACATCTGAAAAAATTAAGTCTGAAACACTATCCCATACATAGTTGTCTTTTGTTATCTCCTAAGTTGTCAAACTAAAGATCGAGTAGGGAGAAAACCAGTTACCTGCTAACATAATTCTGAGTAATTGCAATTGATTCTTCCAGGTTAATCACCAGATGCCACCATCCATTAGGTACAAATATCACCTCCCCAGCTTTGCATATACACTCGATAGGTTTCTTCTTCCAACTTTTAGTATCACCATAAAAGTTCATGAACCATTCCATTATGGAAACAGGACAGGCAACTTCTGCTCCATCTGGACTTGGATGCACACCTGGAGGAACCACATCGGGAGGGAACAGAACCCATTTTTTTGACCCAGTGATGACGGCATTCCAAGCAGATGTTGAGTTAGGATCAATGTGGAAAGACGATCCAGATCCAGAAGGTCCAATAATGATCCATCTATAATCAGGTCGCTCGTTGCCAAGAACACCAAACAAGTCCTCTCTGAAATAGACAGGAACATCATACTCGGAATCCAAAACCGGAACTTTCTCTGCAAACTTGGGATCAAACAAGTACAAAGGTCTTTCTTCTCTAACTCTATCAGAATACCTAAAATAGTTCTCCAGCTTCATTTCAACTGGACCGACTGCAAATTCAACATCCCCAACCACCTTAGTCAGGTAATCTCTTGACCACTTCTCAATGGCAGGCCAATCATCCAAACATCCCTCCAACAGAACCGGCTTATTTGGTTCCTCAAACTTTGTAATGAAATCCTCCACCGAAATGCCTCTCACCCGGATGATATTGTCCCTTTCAAGCCATTCAGGTTTCATTTCGAGATTCGCACACAACNTTCCACCGAAATGCCTCTCACCCGGATGATATTGTCTCTTTCAAGCCATTCAGGTTTCATTTCGAGATTCGCACACAACCAACTCTGGAACAGATAATCGGAATAAAAGTCTCTAATCTTCAAAACCGATTCATCAGCTCCAGAAAGCTGGAATTTCGGATGGCAAGCAGCTACATAAGTCGATTTCCACGACCCAGTAAACAAAAAATCTCCTTTTAACTCATCTAACACGAGATTTCTCCATAGAGGCTCGTGATTAGCAAAAACATAGAATGATTTAGTTACGGTAGCCAAAATACCCAAATGAGTCGCGCCAAGAAGCCCTAAAATATCCAAAACGAGCTCATCCGTGAGTATATGGAGATTACCTAATCCAGTGTTCCTCACATTCACCGAACCCGTATTGAAATACAAATTTCCGAGAGGTTGAACTCCATGCTCTCGAGAAGGAAATGCAGTTTTCAGCTTAAAACCTTCTTCATCTTCTTCCTCTTTTAGAGCTGTCTCCGTAAACAGAGACTCAGATTCACACCGAACAAGCTTTTGTTTTCTGTGTTTGGATTTGGATTTACGCCGCTTATAACCACGATTCGAGGCTAGCAACAGATTTTTGCAGCTTGGCATGTTTGACGACGTAGCATCAGCCCGACGGCGAGGGCTTTGGGGTTTATCAACAATTTTTGAATCGGTTAGTTAAACCGTAAACTAATTTTAGCATGTACCGGAAATCAATTAACCGCATTACTTAACCGGAAATCATTTAATACAGTATTACTTAACCGGAAGTATTTTGTTTCTTTCCAGAAAAAATCAAAACAAGAATCTGGAAAAATTATACACAGCTTACAATAAAAGGTTTTCTTTTCGTATAAACTCACAAAGATCTCTCAAGACAATCCATCAAAGCACATTCAAGAACTAAACGCATTCGAAGAACCACACAACAAATGAAATTTTGGCAAAATATAAAATGAAAATTAAAAACTGCACATGAGAAAGATTTTCTTCCAGCAACCATAAAGATGGACATAGCTACTTTCTCGCAATGTATTCACACATTCTGCGCTTCGAATTTACCAAATGATAGATTGTGATGTGTTTCACACTTGCGTGCTTGAGAGACATCTCCATTGCCGTGTTCTCGGGGTTTTTTCTAGAAGCATTTGCAATCCCATGTTGTTCCCTTGCATTACATTCATGTACCTGTATTTACCACATGACGATGAATAAGCTTATAAGCATGTAGTTTTCTTTCACAACATGCAATACTACAAACTCAATAGAGTATATACAGAATCTATAAAGTTAAAGACTGTGTTTGCTTACCTGCTTCGCCGAGCCTTCTTTCTCCATAAAACAGTAGATGTGATCCACTGCACAGTTAAGGTGTAAATGATCCATTTAGATATACAGCAGAAAACTCAGCACAGGGTGCTTTTAATCAGTATATAAAGATCACAATCCATTGATTGATATAAGANTTAGAAATAAAATCACCTTAAAGATCGATGTGGAACTGGATGCTCCAACANATAAGAAACAAAATCACCTTAAAGATCGATGTGGAACTGGATGCTCCAACAATAGATGCTTTCCGTAGAGGTAATCTCCGTTCTGGGAGAATGTCCTTTGATAGATGTTGAGCGATTTCTTTCAAAAGTACCATTTGAGTCTTCTCGGTTCTCATTGACATAATCGCCTGTCTCATTGATTCCCTGTCAGCCTCTAGGGCTTGAAGCCTCATGTAGAGTTTCGTTATGTTAGGATCACCANTCTCATTGACATAATCGCCTGTCTCATTGATTCCCTGTCAGCCTCTAGCGCTTGAAGCCTCATGTAGAGTTTCGTTATGTTAGGATCACCATGATCCGGCTCATTCATTTTTTCTCTCGGAGACATCACATAACCATCACCAGTGTCATCCCTAAGCTTCTTTTCAGCAGCACCGCTATGAGATACTTCGTGATGGACAGAATCAATAGTATAAACTCTATCATTCGTGTCATTATCTGCTATTTCTGATGACTCCACCTTACCCTTTGCAAAGGAATTATTCTCTGCAAATGATTCCGTTTTCTTGAAGCTACCGTTGTTGGACCTTGGGGAATCATTGAAAAAATCAGGCCTTAGTTCCCTAGGTGTTCCCAAAAGTGAACTTGAAGTACCAGTGGAAACCCTCCTTAAATGTCTCTGACGCCTAGGACTCTGACCAACCGCCGGAGTAAAGCTGGGATATCTCTCCATCTGACTTATCCTTTGTTCCAAAGTCTTCAATTGTCCTCGGCCATGAGGTGTATCAGCCAGTGGGTACTTTTCAACATCGTCAACATCAATATCAGTATCCAGGGGATCTGGGTTCTCATTCAAATTGCACTTAAGAGGAGGGTACTCATACGTAGGGAGGTCATGCTGGACATCATTGTCGCTCATGCTCGGGGTATGGATAAGCATGTTCTTCTCTTCATCAACCTCGGCCTCAGTGAGCCCGTAACTCATCATTCTATGCTTATAAGCCTGAAATTCACACGTCAAAGCCTGAATTGTTTGTTCCCTCTTATATAACATATCTTCCACAGCCAAAATCTCTTGCTGATCATGTTCCATTTTCTCCTCAGCAAAGCGCTTAAACTGTCTCAATTCCATTTGGATCTCAGCCTTTTCCCTCTGCAACCTCAAAATCATAGACATAGCCTCGCTTGCAGCTGTGGAAGCAGCATTCCGCTCTTCGTCAAGCTCATCATACAAGTCTTGAATAGATTGCTGTTGGCTGCTAAGAGTCTCGCGTAGCATTTCACATTCGTTCTCGATTTGGACTTTAGCATTGGAAGACATGTCCAATTCAAGCCCAGGTATGTGGAATGGTTTGTCATTCTCAAATTCATCGTATTTTCTCTTCACAGACCGAATCCAAGAATCCGGGGAAGCATTATTCAGAGAACAAATACATCCACAATCACAACATTTAACCACATTCCTGGGTGAAGACGGAGCAATTCTCAAATCCATAACATCCAAATCACAATCACGAGGTTGTATCACAAAAACATATCAACGATCACCAACAAGAAAACACTGTTATGCCGCGCAAACGTATCTCCAGATCCGCAAGCGCCAAGAGGGGGAGACCAAAATCGCGCAATAACCCCTAAGCGATATACAAAAGTGGATTTATCTCGGGAAATCGGAAACCGGCAAACAGAATCCAGCTGAAGAGAATTTCTGGGAAATCACAAGTTTCATATCGTAATTAGCTCCTGGAATTACAAAAAAAAGTCAAAATAATTCAAAAGTAAAAAAATGATCGCTCGAGAGACTTTACCTTCAACAACCAAAGAACAGGAAACGTAGGAGAATTCGTCAAGCTTATCTTCTTCAAAAGGAAACAGAAAACAAATTGGAAGCTAATATTGTGTATCAAATCTCTTCTCTATAAACTATAAACTTGCGGGAAATAAACAGAACCAACAATTTCTATCTCTTCTCGCCTTTCTGGTGAAAAAAACGAAAAAGGGAAAAGCAAAATCATTCAATTTTGGAAAGGAGAGAAAGAGAGAGAGAATTGTTCTTCTTTTTTCCCTCTGGAATTTTGAAACCCTAAAGGTTCTGTTTTTATCATTCAAATCAATTTTAACCGAGATTTGATCGACCAAGCAAAAGGCCGTTTTGCCATAGAGACTGGACTCACAATGAATGGTCAGGATTCGTTTAGGGTAGAGATCTACGGNTTCAAATCAATTTAAACCGAGATTTGATCGACCAAGCAAAAGGCCGTTTTGCCATAGAGACTGGACGCACAATGAATGGTCAGGATTCGTTTAGGGTAGAGATCTACGGTTGAGATATCGGTTAGATGAGTTGTCTTTTTACCTGAGGAATGTACAGGTCAGCTTATTTGGATTCTTTAGATGCCTCATGAAATAACCAATTACTAAATTTGTAACTTAAATCAATCTTTTTTTATCTCATCTTTTCGGTTACTGTGATCTTATAAGATAATATATTTGTTGAACAAAAAATAAAATATATATATATTTGTAAATTAATTTTTAGATAAGATTATAATTTTAATGTTTAAATTAAAATTTATAATATATTTATAATAGATATATGCATTGTGTTAGATTGCAATTAATAATAAGTGGATGAATTTTATTTATGTATTAAATGTGTTATGTTATTATGTATTATTTTTTTCCAATATTATGTATTATTTATTTAACTATGCAAAACACGATAAAATAAATACTTATGGGTTCGTATTATTTAATAACTTAAGATGTTAAAGAGAAAAAAAAGATGTTTTATAATAAATTTCTTAGTTTTTGATAAAGAATTAACTTTTTTTTTTAATTTGTTTAGTCGTTAAGATTTGTTCATAATAAATTTTTGTGTGTTTAAAAAGTTGAAGATTTATTTAAATTTTTTCATAATATATCTTTTATTAAGATTTCTCATAATTAATCTTGATTAAGATTTTTCTTATTATTTTAATAATCAATAAAAACAACAAATACATTTAGATATGTTTGGTAACTAGATTAACATTGAGATAATTAAATTAAATAAAAATCAGATAATTATGGATTTGATATACAAGAGACTTTTAATATACAAAAATATGATCTATTCTCGAACAGAAAAAATATAATATTATGTTAGGAATAATATAAGAATATTAAATATAATTTGGATAACGTTTTGTGGTTAGCATTTATGAAAATGATACAAACACTTTGAATTAATATCACCAATCTAACATATAT
>OVAU01001280.1:0-15452 GCA_900406315.1 Biscutella laevigata subsp. laevigata
CTATTAGCTGTTCTTAGGTAAAACCTGAGTGACATCATGTAGGCAAAGTGACTTTTGGAGACGGATAAAAATGCAAGATTAGAGGGAAAGGTGAAACTAGGGGTAGTTCGCAACCTAAATTGTCGAATGTTTACCTTGTTGAAGGATTAAAAGCCAATCTCATCAGCATCAGTCAGCTGTGTGACGAAGGTCTCTCAGTTAACTTCACCAAAGAGAGATGTCAAGCAGTAGATGGTTGTGGAGTAGTGCGTTTTGAAGGTCAGCGATCTGGAAATGAATGTAATATGTGGAAGGAAAAGAACAACTGTTTAAGCATCACTAAGGAGTCTGAAGCTCAGTTGTGGCATCAGAAGTTAGGGCATCAGAACATGAGAACCCTAGTGAATCTGACTAACCAGGAGATTGTCAGAGGCATACCAAAGATTCGTTAAGAACAACAGTTCGTGTGTGGTCATTGCACACAAGGAAAACAGGTTAAAGTCCAACACAAAGCTGTACCAGATGTGAGAGCCAGAGAGTCACTCGAATTGGTGTACATATGATTGATGGTCCCGATACAAGTGGAGAGACTGACAGGTAATAAATATGTTATGGTGATGGTTGATGATTTTTCGAGGTATACATGAGTCAGATTTTTGCGTGAGAAATCAGAAACAGTGGATAGTTTTCGGATTTTGGCTCTTCAACTCAAGAATGAGAAGTTGAGTATCAAGACTGTACACAGTGACCGTGTATGAGAGTTCTATTCTGATATATTTGACGCCTTCTGTCAGTCTCAGGGGATTAGCCATCAATACTCAGCCCCTCGAACAACACGACATATTGGTGTTGTTGGAAGGAAAAGCATAACTCTGCAATCAATGGCCAGAGCGATATTACATGGGAACCAGGTTGCTAAACACTATTAATACTGCGTGTTACATCATCAACAGGGTGTACGTTAGGAAATGAACCAACAAGACGTCATATGAGAAATGGAAGGGGAAGACACCAAGTGTGAGTTACTTCCAAGTTTTTGGATGTGTGTGTTATATCCTCAATGATGAAGATCAGCTGGGTAAGTTTGATTCACGAAGTGAAGAGATTTTTTTTGGGCTACTCAGACTCCAGCAAAGCGTATAGGGTGTACAATAAACCAACCCAAATGGTTGAAGAAACCATGAGTGTAGTCTTTGATGATTGTTCTACAGATCGTATGATTGTTTGGAAACTTTAGACAGTACCTTCTACGGATCAAGCTTTTGTTCCCTCTGCTCTGATTGAAGTGGATCATGCCTCTGTTCCCTCTAATCTGATTGAAGCGGGTCAAGACTGTGTGGAACAAGATGAGCAAACTCCTAGTGTTCAGGTTCATCAGAATCACTCTATAGACGATGTTAAAGGAGAGATTCAAGGGGGAAAAGTTACTCGTGGGAAGCAGATTGACTTTAAACAGATGGTTGCAGGAAAGAGTTATCTCACTGAAGAGGAGTATGTATGCATGTTTGGTCAAAGAGCCGAGGATAGCATGGTGTCTTCTGAGAATCATCGTTTTTAACTAATAGTGGCACTCAAGCAGGGGGAGAAATGTCTGAAGTATGGGGGAGTTCGCTTGTTCAACTAGGTGTTGGCTTATGGGGGAGTTTGCCTGTATTTCACTTACTTGCATGTCAGTGTGCTCGGTTGCCTATTTGGTATATGACTGCATGTGTCTCAGGTTCAAGATGAAAATGCTTGAGTGAGCCACAAAGTTAAAAAAGGGGGAGATTGAAGATGCAATTTCAGAAGACTGGTGTAATTCAGACGGTTGAACGCATGATAGACGGTCCAACGCATGACAGACGACAGGTCAAAGGTCAGATGAACAAAGGTCGTTTGGAATGCATGTGATGTGAAGAGATAAGGAAAGATGTACTGGCAAGGAAGCACGGATAATGATTGCGAAGCCAAATGAAGATTCGTGGTGAAAAAGGAAAGAGTTCAGGACTTTGCACAGAAAAGGAAAGGCTGCAGAAGACTGAATATTTCCTCATAAATGTTTTCCTTTTCCATTGAGAGAGTTCGAGGAGCTCTAGGGTTTAAGATTTCGTAAGTCTATATATATGGTCTGAAGTGTGTAGTGTGCCGACTAACACTTAGAGCTTATATGTGAGATTTTGGCTTAGGAGCTTCGAAAATAGAAGGCTGCCTAGGTGAGTGTTCGTTGATCCTTCTGGTTTTACACAGAGGTGCGTCTGTGACAGAGAAGGATCATTGCGTAGGCTAGATTGTTGGGGTTCAAACTAAGGGTAGGCTTAGGTTTGAGAGACACCATATTCGAGTGTAATTTCTTGTGGAAGATTAACTTGAATAAAATCTAGTAAGCGTTTGGCTTGGCGCGTTTCCAAGTTGTAATTGTGTGTTCTTTGGGTTATTTACACTTATATATATGTATACTTGATAAAAAAACCCTAGTTTCCTCTCAAGAGAAGTCGCCGCCGCCCCTTCATCTTTCTTCTCGCCACCGGTCTACGCTGGGACAGGCTGCTCCGTTGCTCGATTTCGTCGATGTCGTGAGTTAGTATGTTCTGGCTCCCCCCTTTTTCTTTTGTTTTGTCGCCGCCGTGAAGCCTTTGCTGGAGGTTATCAGATTTTGGCCTCTTGAGTCGACTGTTGATGTACCGGCGTGATGGTTTGCGCTAGCTTATCGTCGGAGGTGGTCTCTGCTCTGTCTCCGATTTGCTTGGCAATGGATATGCTTCGATGTATCTGCTCCGGTGTATCTCGGGTTTGGTGAGTCCTCGTTATCACTGGTCATGGTCTTGTGCTCTCTTCTGTGTTAGGGGCCAAGCGGGGTGGTTGGTTTTTTGTTTCTCGTCAGATTTCGGTTTATGGTGGTAGTTGGTCGTGAGCTGTTTCCGGTCAATCAGTAGCTTGTGCTTGACTTTGATTGAGATTTTGCTTAGTTGGTGCTTGTTTGGTTAAGTTTGGCTGGTTTCTTCTGGTTTAATGGTTTCTGTTTTTGTTGAGAGGTTGAGGTTCTGGGTTCTGTGTTCTCGCTTGGTGGCTGCTTCTTGCAGGTCATGGCCGTGATTATTTTTGTTGTGTGCTCGGTAGTGCTCCATAGGGTTGGTTCAGTTTAGATGTTCCGTCTGGTTAGGTCTTCGGAGGTGGCTTTTTCCTTTTAACATCTTGGACTTATCTAGCGTCAGTTAATGTCTTCTCGTTCCCCTGTAGGTCGTCGGTCTTCTCGACGATGTGTGTTTTATCGATTGAGGCAGATTTTCTCGGTTCTGCTAGTGGTTAGGTGGGGACACATGCTCCTGACTTTCTTTTTCTCAGATTCCTTCGGTTGTTTGGTGTTTTCTGTGCTGCCCTTGATGTTTTTGGCCTTAGGTTTGCAATGGCTAGTATTTTTATGCGGGTGGTGGTCATTCAGTCTGCTTTTCTCTCATTCTTGCACCGTCTTTTGTTTCTTCCTCTCGCTTGATTCCATGGTTTGGTGAGTCCAGAGGTGTGTTGTTACGCTCCTTGTCATTACAAGTCAGATCAGGTCGAGGTCTGTTCAGTTCAGTGGTTTCCATTGAGGCCGTTTCAAGGTTTGGTGGATACAATTGCGTCGTTTCCAGGAGATTAGTGGGAGTTCTTTCTTGTCGGATTAGTTACCGAGGAACAATTTTATGGAGGTACTTTTCATCCACTATAGGTGATTTCTGATGCAGCGTTTAACATCTGGTAGCAAGGCAGCAGAGGAGTTAGAGGGATCTTGTTCTGTTGACAGATTAGCATGGCTCGGGCTGAATCTTTTTTGGGTGTGCAGTTCTTGTTGGTTTTATGGGTTTGTTTTTCGTTTGTTTTTAAGTTCCAGGGATAGGTTGTTATCCGCTGGTTTAGTTTTCGGGGATTCCTTGTTTCTGCCGGCTCTGGTTTAGTCCCGTTGGGGACTCTTTGTATCCCAAAATCGTATTTCACAAACGTATTGCAAAAATGTATCCCACCCTTAGTTATTAATATTATTTAGATGAAAAAAATGTATACTTGATACTTATGTAAATAGATTTATATATAGACAGATTATCGAATTTAATTCTTAGGCACTTGAGAATTATTTGATATAAATAACTTGAAATGACTTATAGTAACTAAATTGACTTAACGACGAGACTAAATTGGCCTGGTCAACAAAAGTTCGAGATTAAAAAATAGAGTCAACATAACTTTGATATTTAACCTAGATATATTGAAGTTCAGGATTTAAATTAACCAAATTTGAAAGTTCGGGAGTTCTTTGACATTTTTTTCATACAAAAATGTGGTTTAGGACTTTGCGGTAAGGTAACTGGGGATAAAAAAGTACTACATTCCAAATTTGATACACATGTTATATGAAACAAATTAAATTACATTGTTCTAGAATTTTAGGGTATCCACTAGATTAGTTAGAGTTTATGAATGTCATGCTTTATTGATTCAAACTAAACTCAAAATTCATGTTGACCGTTAAACTGTTAAATCGAATTTATCTGAACTATAAAAATAGAAAAACGTGTCAACCGCAATGAATATGGTAAATATGGATTTGCTCATTTAATCTTATTACAACTTTCTGTGCTTTTGTTTGTCATATAAGTTTTACCTGCACATATCTGTCTAATTCACAACAAATTCTAAGGGAATTCTAACGGCTTATTATTTTTCGTATTTGGATATATCTGGATGCATTTGAAAGCAAATGTTTAAATATTGTTCTTTTAAAAAAAAAATATTTACATCCAAATGTTGTATTCTGATACTAAGATGTTAAGTATTCCAAATATTTATATATTGAGATGCTATAAAACGTAGAATTTGAATGCCGCATCACGACACCTCAAATTTTTAGGAATAAAGTTTTTTCTCAAATATACAAAATCACGAGTTTTCTTGAACACGCAAAATCCCAATTTTTTTGGGAAAAACACAAATCCTGATATTTAAAAAAAATATGGAATCTCAGTTTTTCCCGAAAACAATAAATCTCATGATTTTTTCCGAAAAACGTAGAATCTCGAGGTTTTCCCGAAAACACAGAATCTCAAGATTTTTCCCAAAAGACGTGGAATCTCTGGTTTTCTCCCAAAACACGAAAATTCAAGATTTTTTTTCGAAAAGCGCAAGATCTCGGGTTTTGTTTACCGAAAACACTGAATCTCATAATTTTTTCCGAAAACGTGAAATCTCGGGGTTTTTTCCCAAAAACGGAGAATCTTGTATTTTTTTGAAAACACGGAATTCTAGGCTTTTTCCCGAAAAACACGAAATCTCGGGTTTTTCCCAAAATAACGCATGATCTTGAGTTTTTTCCACAAAAACACAGAATCTTGGGATTTTTTCCGAAAATGCAGAATCTGGGTATTTTTCCTGAAAATGTCGAATCTCGAGGTTTTCCCGAAAAAAGTGAAATCTCATATTTTTTTGAAACACGCGAAATCCTCGTGGTTTTCCGGAAAATGAAAAAATGAAAAAATCTCAGGGTTTTTCTGAAAAACGTGGAAACCTCGGGTTTTTGTCCAAAAAATGCAGAATCTCGGGGTTTTTCCCGAAAACTGCGAAATCTCATTTTTTTTCGAAAAGCGCAAAATTCTCGATTTTTTCTGAAAAACGCAAAAACTCGGGTTTTGTCTGAAAAATGTGAAAATCATGGCTTTTTCCCAAAATGTACGGAATCTGAGAGGTTTTGTTGAAAAATGTGGAATCTCAGACTTTTCCTGAATAAAGCGAAATGTCGAGATTTTTATGAAAAAGTGGAATCTTAGGATTTTCCAGAAAAAATGGAATCTTTGGTATTTCTGAAAAAATGTGGAATTGCGGGTCTCTCTTGGAAAACACAAAATCTCGAATTTTCTGAGAAATAATGTATCTCGAATTTTTTCGAAAAATGCTGAATCATGGAGTTTCCTGAAAAATCTGGAATCTCGAATTACCCGAATATTTGAAATCTCGATTTTACCCAAAAATGAATCTTGATTTTTTATAAATTATATTTTCTTTTGTTATTTTTAAATTTTCAATATCTTGATGCTATTAAAAATTTAGGAAAAAAAAGAAAATTATTTAGACGCTACTTTTAAATACTATTTCTAGATATAAAAAAATAACATTTGAATGAACATCTGAATGCACATTTAGCAATCTTTTCCATATGTACTCATTTTTCCTAGTTAATTTTTCCTAAGAAAAAGTAACAAAATTTGTAATCACGTGGCCACCACTGTTGCTATTTTGCGGCGGACCACTTATTGGTTCACATGTCAGTCTCGTTGTCTTAAATTTTAAGCAAAACTAATAACACAGCACAAATTGTTCCACGCCTTTGTGCAATTATTTTTTTTTTTTTTTAAGATGTTAAGATTACCGATTATTTTAGAATACAAAGTCTTTACAAAAAATAAACTGACTAAAGCTAACAACTAAGCTAAAGAACCAAAAGGCTAAAAAAAGGCACTAAGAGAAAGATATACAACCGAAGTACAAGAGAAGAAGAGAGGTAAAGTCTTTTGAGGAGACAAGGATCGAGAGTAACCGGTCCCAGATCGAACGATCAATAGTATGCTACAGGTAGAGCACATCAGTTGATATGGCAGTGAAAATCCTAGCATTTCGTTCACGCCAAAAATGGTAAGTTACAGATTGCGCGGCGAGCTTGAGGAGCATCTTAAGTGGTTGATAAATAGGACCAGAAAAACCAGACAGCCAAGCCGAGAGGTGCTGAAGCTGTATAGGGGATTATGCAAAATAGAAGCAGCAAAAAACCTCCACACATTTGCAGAAAAAGGACATTCGAAGAAGATATGATCGTGGGATTCAACTCCAGCGGAGCATAAAATGCAGGAAGGAGAAACATCTATTCCCCAAGACAATAACATGTCCCGAGTGGGCAATCTTCTCAACATGGCCAACCAAGTAATGAATGAGTAACGGGGCACATGTTCCTTGAACTAAATCACCGATTGCCAAGGAACTAAAGGTCTTTGGGTTCTCAACTGCTCCCAAGTATCTTTGGAGGAGAAAGTTGTTGAGAACAAACCTGATGGCTTCTGCCATGAGTATGTATCAGCACCTTGATCTGATGATGGAACATTGATAGTGGTGAGTGCCGTTTGGAGTAGCTCAGCCTGAGGCGATCTAGCTGGAGGTAGGTGCCAATACTCATTTCGAATGACATCCTTTACCTTAGCTTTGAGAGGAATCTGAAGCTGTCTAGGACCTGTGACACCTAGGAAATCAATAAGGGGTCCGAAATCTTTCCATGAATCATACCAAAATGATGCAAGATAGACGACGAGCTTTGGTTTAAGAAGTAGGAGACTCCGAATAGGTTTGGAGAATCTGGGAGAATCCTTTGTTTCCTAGTACCCTTTCCTAAAGGTGATCTTCCTTAGCCAAGCAATCCAAAGAGATCCATCATTGGTGAAGAAGTTCCATACATGCTTAAATCTGAAAACTTCTTCGAAGTCTTCAAGGAGTCTTATCCCTAATCCCCCCTTCAAATTTAGGGGTGCATAAGTCTTTCCAAGCAACACGAGCTCCTGAAGCAGATCTCACACCATTCTTCCATAGAAAACCCGATGATAAAGAGTCAATAATGCGGTAAAATTTCTTAGGGAGATTGAACACCGAACTCCAAAAATTCACCATACCATATATGACAGAGGATATCAGGCGTATTTTGCCAGTAAAAGAGAGGTATTTGGCAGTCCAAGAATGTAACTTCTTCTTTATTTTCTCAATGAAAGGTTGCATAGCAGTCATTGAGAGACGTGTGGGACTGAGAGGAAACCCAAGATAGCGCGTAGGAAAGGTCCCTGCACTGATACCAGCAAAGCCGTGAGGTCAGCCACTTCTTGATCAGAGTACCCACCAAAGAAAATCTCAGACTTGGAGGCATTCATGTCTAGCCCACTCCAAGATTTGAAACGATCCAGAACCGAAGCAATCCCGGATAAAGAATGTCGTGATCCATCAAGAAAGACCAACAGGTCATCCGCGAATGAGATATTCTGGGGTTCGTACAGTCTGGGTGAGGAAAGATTAACCCTTGATCCATAGCTTCCTCTGATAGTTTCGACAGAATCTTCATGACTAGAATAAATAAGTAGGGAGAAATTGGGTCACCTTGCCGTAGGCCCTTCTTCCCCTCAAAGAAACCCACTAGTTCCCCATTTATAGAAACTGAGAAACGTGTGGTCGTGATGCATTCCTTCACCCAAGAATAAACCAAAGGTGGGAATGATTGAGCAGACAACAACTTCAAGATTAAGTCCCAACAAACAGTGTCGAATGCCTTTCGAATGTTTATTTTAATCATGCAACTCTTGCGACAGTTCGACTTCTGATAGTTCCTTATCAATTCAGACGCTAACAAGACATTGTCACCTAAACTCTTTCCCTTAAGAAACGCAGACTGATTTGGCGATACGCTCACTTGGAGAATAGGCTTAAACCGGTTTACACTCAATTTAGAGATGATCTTATATAGCAAAGTAAAACAACTGATAGGCTTATAGTCCCCAATCTTGCCTAACCTTGAAGTCTTAGGAATAAGTACCAGAGTAGTGGCGTTGAGTCTACCATTACGGAAAAACTCTTGCACTGCATCAATTATATCACAACCGACCACGCTCCTAGATGCTCTCACGAATTCCACTGAGTACCCATCAGGCCCGGGACACTTATTTAGAGGCATAGAAAAAATAACACCCTTGATTTCCTTTACCGTGAACTGCCGGAGAAGATTTTCTTGTTGAGAAACCGAACAGCGAAAATTTAGCAACTATTGGAGAGTTGTTATCGTGACCCCAGAATCCGGTAAGTTTGTAGTCCCCAAGATCTCCTCAAAATAACGAGCAGCATGAGTTTTAATATCATCAATATCTGTCAATTTACGATCACTATTATCTCTGAAATAATGAATACGGTTCCTTGCAACTCTCTTTGCAACTGTTCTGTGGAAAAAGGCGGTGTTGCGGTCGCCCGAGGCCAACCAAGTTACACGAGACTTTTGCCGGTAGAACTTTTCTTCGGCCTTAGACAGAGATAACCACTCAGAGCGTACATGATGCTCCTCTTCAGCTAAGAGTGTATTAAGGGATGTTAGAAGACGGTTCTGAATATCTGATAGCTTAGCAGCCTCTACTTTAACTCTCTCGGTGATACCACTGAACCTGGATTTAATTAGATGCCGTCGAGTGGGTTTTAGGGTTTTCAGGGATCTTGCAACTTTAAATTGGTAAGAACTGACGACATCGTCCGACTTCCAGCCTTGCGACACTGATTCTGAGTAAAGAGGGTGATCAATGACATGGTGGAAGAACATGAATAGCTTTTTACTAACCTTCGCATTGATGGGATGAGAAAATAGATGGTTGCGTGATCAGATTGTTGGGGTTCCAGAAGCTCAACATAAGCATCAACAAAGATCTGCGACCATTGGTGATTTACCAGCGCATGATCAATTTTCGTGGCAATAGGATCCTCTGCTCTATTATTCCACCAAGAAAAAGCAGACCCATGGGACTGAGCTTCACAAAGTTCTGCTTCCTGAATAGCCAGCCTGAAATCATCTATACCCGTAGTATCAACATCAGTTACAAGATGGTTGGAATGTTGAGACAGATTTAGAATCTGATTAAAATCCCCAATAACAGTCCACGGGCGAGTGACAACTTGAGTAGACCTATTTAACTCAATTAACTCTTCCCACAAAACAACTCTTTGAGTCAATGTATTGAAAGCATACGCAAAAGATACCGTCATGGAAATATTCAAAGATTCGATAAATATCCCGCAGGTGACCAGCAGAGCCGAAGTTGAATAGATGAAGACTGATACTGCAGGATCCCATACAACTATAATACGACAAGAGTCGTGATAATCGTAATTCCCATAAAGCCTCCACCTTGTAGGTAAGGCACTATGTATTCTCCTCAAGTTCTCCGGTTGTACATGTGTCTCCAAAAAAGCACCAAAATATGGCCGGTTACTAGAAATCCAGGCCCTAAGCATAGTTTACCGACGAAAGCTGTTTAAACCACTTACATTCCACGCAAAAAACATATATGTACAATGGAAAGGGGTTATCAAGCAAGAGCCAGAGATGAGTGTTTAACAGCACTCCTGCGACTGGTCACCATCAAAAAGGGATTATCCGTCTCTGAATCATAATCAATAGGTCGTGGAGCTGAAGTAGTTTCTGTTCGACCCAAACCTACTCGACTGACAGAAGTTTCTGGTGGGTCAATAAGAAGAGGCTCCTCAACCGGAGCTAAAGGGAAAAGTGACAGACGTTGGGAGTGAGCTGGACCAGATACAGGCTGAGGCTGCTCACGCCTAACTTCTCACCATTCCAATCGGGGTTATGGATCCCGAGACCGGCCTTTGGATCGATGCCGTTCGGATATTCTGCGGTTGCGACTGTGTCTGCGTCTCGGTTTGGAGGTATCAGACCTGGTAGCTGCCAACGGTAANTTGGATCCCGAGACCGGCCTTTGGATCGATGCCGTTCGGATATTCTGCGGTTGCGACTGTGTCTGCATCTCGGTTTGGAGGTATCAGACCTGGTAGCTGCCAACGGTAAGCTAAAACAGTGGGAGTTTTCATGGCCAAATTCGTTACATAAGGAGCATTTCGGTGGTAGCCACGAATAGGAAACTGATATGACTCGTTCAAATCCATTCAGAGATCCCGAAATTACCATAGATGGTAGATCCTTAGTTAAGTTGACTTCTACAATCACCTTTGCCACTTCGAAATTTTCACGCCTAGCTGTTTTCGGAGCTAACCCAACTGGTTTTCCAATAGGAGTGGCAATTCGACAGAGAATTTCATCGTTGAAATAGAGATACATAACACCTCTAAACTCTACAACCACTTTGGTTGAGGTGAGAGGGGCTTTGTCTGGCTCAAAATCCGGCGACCATGGGTAGACAAACATAGGTTGTCCCACAATATTCCAGACATTGCGACTTAGAAGAATCTCTCTTGTACGCTGTTTTGGAACACGCAGGAGAAAAGAAGTAAGGCCGAGCCTGTGCACAAATATACGAGGTTCAGTTTTCGCCCAGATAGCATTAACCACTCCGATAATACGCCATATGTCCGGAGGATGCCCTCTGAACTCAGCGTAAACTGAAATCTTGTATTCCTCTTTCGCATACATGATGTTATCCTCTAGTATTAAGACAAAGGGAGATCCAGAAATGTGTTTCGTTGGAGTCCCCATCTGCTTGAAGCCAAAAGAACCTCTTGCCACACTAGCCCAAGACTTAGCAGGAGGTGGTAGTTCAGCTGGAGGTGGTCGTTCAGCCGGAGAAGTAGGGTTTGCAGGCACCACCACCGGGAGAATCGGCGTTATCGTGTTTTGCAAAGGGGTAGCTTGTGGAGATGACGGAGTCAAAAACCCGAAGGGTGAACCTTCGACGGGTAAAGAAGCAGGCGTTGAAGCCTGATGAGAAGCTCCACAATCCGATGAGGATGTCGCCTCAGAAACTAGATTGGAGCTACGAGGAGGACACTTCACAACGGATGAAGACAGGTTGGAGTCAGAAACCTGGCGAAAAACCGGACCCAACAACATCGGTGTCTCCGACGAAGATAGCCGCTTGGATTTGGACTTACGGGAGCGAATGAGAGAACTAGCCACTCTCGCAAAGCTGGACGACTGAGGGAGAGAACGAATGGCTCTACACCGCCAGCGAGCCATGGGAGGCGACCGGCAAAACGCCGGCCGAAGAGGCACCGAGAATAGAAGAGATTCAGTCGCCTAAAATTTCGCCCAATTTCGCCCTAGGGGAGAGAAAAATTACCAAAAAATGCCTTTGTACAATTAGAGGTGATCTAGAACACAAACCAATCAAACATATGTTTGGGGTCTCACTGAAATTATATATTTTAGGATCCTATATTTTAGAAAAAAAAATCTATTAGTCTAATGGGAACATAAAGATATAGAGTTCGAATGTAGACACCACCAAACTTCAATTAATTTTGTTTCCTTAATATTTTTAGATTTTTAGGACCCAATTTTTTTTTGGGCCTTGAAATTTTTAAGACTGGTCTTGTATGCAATTATAATACATGAAAGGAGGATTTTGGGGCCTCTGAGCCACTCCACGTCAGCCTAATATCTTGAGAGAAAAACGTATCTCCATGACTCCATTAACTTCATCGGTTTCATACGAACTTTTGATATCTCTTCATTTTCCGTTTAAGTTCAAATCTCTTTTTACCGTTCCACTGTCTGAAGATTAATCGATGGATCTCTTTCAACCCCTGCTTCTCTCAAAGCCCCTCGCTTACTATATAAGTACATCAAGTGTCAATTCAGTGATATACGAAAAAGGTTTCCTTATCTCAAACGCCCATCGTCACTTTGTCCATCGATTAGAGAGTTTTTTGGTTGCCCGGCACCGTCAGTTTCAGGTAACCTACTTATGTTTCTTCCATGTTTTCTGTTAAACACCCTATTGATCTTCATGATGACTCCTACAGACAAAAAGAGTTTGGTTTTTTTTTCTAAGAGTTTTGCTAGAGATCGTTAATAGAGGCGGAAAACCTAACCTAAATCCGGTTAAGAATCCCAAAGATGCAACAATGGACCACTTGCTGCTGGCATTATATCAGAGCAAGGAAAAGAGATCGATCATGATTTACAGTCTGTTCAAATTCTACGATAAATCGAATTCATGGTTTTTTAGACATCATAAAAGGTCGGCTAACATCAAGCTTTTCATGGCTAAATATTGCTCGGAGTATTCCATTAGCGACCCTTCCTATAAGGCTGATGGCTTTGGATTTGTAAGTACAACCAATGAGTTTTTTTTATTGATTAAGGTTTTTGGAAGCGTGTTATTAAACTTCCACATCTTTTTCTGGCAGGCTTTTATATGGGGATATTCGTTTTGGCTTTCCAAAGCCAAAGAAAACTGTAGCTGAAGTCAATCATCTCTATCTGTTGTTCCTGAACGAAGATCAGGAAGTAGATACAAAGGTCAGTATAGGAAAGGTCTTAGACATGGTTGTGGAGTTCACAGTTTCAGCATATTGCTATGTTGGTGATTGGTTCAATGGTCAGAGCCATGGCTTTGGTGTCCAGTCTTGTGATGGTCGTAGCTCTTTTGTTAGAGTCTCGATTTTATGTCAAACATAGACTTGACCACTTGGATCTTAACACTTCAGGTGAATCTGTTTTTTTTCCCAATCTTACCAAATTATTGAAAGTTGTTTTTAAAAACTCGATATATGTTTCTACAAATTTGCAGAAATGATGATAAATATGCAGGGGAATATTTTGAGACCAAATTCATGGATTTGGTGTGTATCAGTTGGTAGTGTCATTGTTATGAAGGAGCAGAGCATGAAGGTCGTAAGCAATGTTATATGATGCTTAATAACGAGGAAAGCAGTGAATCTATTTGCATATAGTTTGATGTGGCCTTTCCAATCTGACTTTGATAATATGTCATTCTTGTGTTGATAATGTCCTTCATGTTGAAGGAATGAGATCATCTTCATCAATTATTTGTGAGCTTGACAATATTCATCTATGAGCCATAAATTATTTTACATTTTACATTAATCTTTTATTTTCAGTGACCTTGTTGCTACCGTGAAAAATATGGTAGACTGTTATAAAACTTAGTAACGTGTACATCCTAAAAATCATTATCAATGGTTGAAGCTTGCTACAAGACCACTCAGTAAAAATTTGTTAATTTCTTCTTTTTACTTTGCTCTAGACTTTACAGGTGATCAAAGCAAAAGACCCTCCTCAATTGTGGGTTTTCATCGTTTTCTGAGATTGCATATTAAAGGAATCTCAAGAAATTCGTCTCATTAAGTTGATTTTTTTTGCAGTAAAATCTCATTAAGTTGGTTTTCATCAATTTTTTTATAAATGAGTAATATGAATACAAAAGGGTATATATGCTATGACAACTTATCATCATTATGTAACATCTAACAAAGAATAATATGAAAGTGACTAAATTATTTTCAAAAATCACAGGTGAAACAGATTTATTTAAGATACAAACTTATTGAAAAAATGGTAAGGAAAATAAAAGTTACTCATTTTCCGATATGATATTTGATATTGTGTTGCGTTTTTAGATTCTTCTTTGTTTTTGAGCAAGGTTAATGATAAATATTACAATGTATTTTCAAAAATTGTTTGGCAAATAGATTGGTGGACATGTAGATATTGAAGCATGTTTAGTGGTTGAAGTTTAAACTAACATGTAGGTTGTTGATTTAGAACTTGGTTATTGGAATTGAGGGGAAGATCTAGCCGCTATAAATCAACAATTAGAAAGTTTCTCTATGAAATTATTTTTTTAAAATCTTAAACTTTAAAAATCTTATATATATATATATATATATCAATTTTATCATATATTAATTTCAGTTCAGCTATACTAAATTTTTTAAAAATATATGAGAATATTACAATATATNTTCAGTTCAGCTATACTAAATTTTTTAAAAATATATGAGAATATTACAATATATATTGACATAGATTTATTAAATCATATTCTTATTCAAGTACATTATAAATATTAAAATATAATTGATAAATTTATTTAATTAAATAAAAACAATTCTTAAAAGTAAAAAATATAATAAATATTCAATTTCTTTTCGTAAATAAACATTGAGTATAAAACATCAAAAACATATTAAATATCTAAATTTAATATTAAACATTAAAAATATATCAAGTATTTTAAAATACTAACAAATACTAATAAATATTCATTAGTTAGGTTTAGTTTCAGATCTTTCGGATATCCATTTCTTTTTTGTTGTTTGGTTATTCGGATAGTGAAATTTACTAACCATTCAGTTTTTTTTTTCGGTTTCAGTTTTTCCGGTCGGTTTTAATTCGATTACTCAGTGTCGATTGATTTATACAAATGGTTATAACAGATTCATGATACAATTACCCACGCGTAGCGCTAAATCATCCCTAATGTTTGTAAAACGCAAGTATTAATATTCCAACAGACCTGATAAAAGTGAAAAACTGAAGTTAAACAAGCTAGTTCCATACACCTTTCTTTGGCTGATGAGTTATGAATGTATTTACATTTCAACTATTTCAAAAAAAATTTGGTATTTTTATGTGGTTTTGATTATTTAAAAAAAAATATTTGGATATGTCTAATTTGCAGATAAAATGTTACAAGTTCATTAAGAAATATCAGACTTTATTTCAAAAATCAGACGAATATGTAACTATATCAATATACATGAGTACGTACGAAAATTACTTTTTATCATGTAAACCATAATATTTTGAGTGGGGATTCTATAATCGCAATCCTTACCAACCTTGATTGGTTTTAACTGACAAAAAAAATGTAATTACATCAATACGTTTAGAACTAAAATGTAAATATTCGAAATTGTCACAACAGCGTCTGTAGTCCAACGGTTAGGATAATTGCCTTCCA
>OVAU01001282.1:0-15446 GCA_900406315.1 Biscutella laevigata subsp. laevigata
ACCATGGCCGGAAAAGAACGACGAGCCAGAGAGAAGAAAAACGAAGCAAAGCAGCCTAACCAGAACAGAAGAGACTGTACAAACAGGAGGGACCACGAAGGCCTCCTCACACCGACGCCGTGGAGGCCGCCGGCGGAGGAGGGAGGAGGAAACTAAACTGTTGCGGCGGCTAGGGTTAGAGGTGAGAGACTTAATATCAGTATTTCACCCACCACTACACAACTATATGGCTTAATATCAGTATTTCATTTTAGAAGATGTTTAAAGATTTCACACAAGAATTAAAAAATTCTTTATATCTTTTTCAAAAATAAAATATACTCAATTTCTCACCTAGTCATATATTAACCAATCAAAAATCAAAAATATAATATAAATAATTATAAAATTGAAAAATAATTAATTCTACATTAAAAATTGAAATTATCTTTTTTAGTTTTTTTTTTCAATATCTTTTTTAATTAAAACAATTATTTTTTTCTTACACGATTTTTAATGGAGCAGTTTTTGTATTATGCTGTCATCGTTTGTAACGATTAGTGAATTAAAAACAAAAAAGTTACCTTCAAAATGAAAGTCATTATCAAACATTTTCTTCTAAAAAGCTGATCTTCCCCTTAAACTTTTTGACATTTATGTTCTAAAAACTTTTAACTCGGGTAATAAATAGATAAATATATTGAAAACGTTAAACAAAAACCGACGTGAGATAAACGTATAGCCGTTATTATGAACATGTAACACCAATAAATCATTATTGTCAAAAAAAAAAAATGTTTGATTCTCTAAAGAAGCCGAAAAGGAAACAGTAACGGAAAAATATTTATTTAATTACTCTACTTCTTTCTTAATTAGGACCACATTAAATAAAAATTAACGTTCACGCCAGGTGCATATTAGTGGACTCTTTAATGTTTTAAATACTATCTATTAATTTATTGAATAACACCCAAAACGTATGAATCAGCAGAAAACTTTCTGTTGAATCTTGGATCGGTTTCCTAAAACATAAACTCAACACAAACAGCAAAATCTGATATTTATTAATGATTTTCTTTCTTCTTCTACTGATCCTTGATCCTTTCCTCTTGTTCTTCTCAAGATTCTGCATCTGCAGATTTTTTCCTTTACGTTTTCATTCTCTGCTCAACTGTGTTTCACTTCACCGATAGAAACAACAAATCGAGTTTTTTCACTGTGTTCTTGAGAAGGTAACTCAGATTCTGAAGCTATTTTTTTTTTTTTTTTTTTTTTANGAAGTGGAAATTGATTTAGTGTTCATTTGGATTTGACTGAATTTGAAAAGACAATGACTGGGACCCGACAATTCCGATTTCTGTGTATAACGAGAAAAAAATGGAGAAAAATTAGGAACAAACAAAATTCTTCATGAAGAATCTTTAGGTTTAGCTAATATAATCTGTACTTGGATTGCAAGAAACCATAGCTTAAGTTTTTTCTTTGTTCTGTGTAAATGTTTTTTCAGGAAGATTGTTTTTTGTTTTCTTCTAAGCCATGGCTACACTGAGCGATATCGGAGTTGCAGCAGCGATTAATATTCTAACGGCAATTGCTTTCTTCATAGCCTTTGCGTTTCTTAGACTTCAACCTGTTAACGACAGAGTCTATTTCCCTAAATGGTATCTCAAGGGTTTAAGATGTAGTCCCATTAACACTGGTGGTCTTGTTAGCAAGTTTGTCAATCTAGATTTTCGATCTTACATCAGATTCTTGAATTGGATGCCTCAAGCATTGAAAATGCCTGAGCCTGAGCTCATTGATCACGCCGGATTGGATTCGGTTGTTTATCTGAGGATTTATTTGCTGGGGTTGAAGATCTTTTTCCCAATAGCTTGTATTGCTTTCACAGTTATGGTTCCGGTTAATTGGACGAATTCTACGCTGGATAAGTTACAGAATCTGACTTTCAGTGATATTGATAAACTCTCTATATCGAATATACCAAATGGATCATCGAGGTAATAGACAGGTTTGTTGTTTTGTAAGCTTTGATTTGTCGATCCTCTTTGATTGTATTATTGCTGGGATATGTGCAGGTTTTGGGTGCATTTGTGTATGGCTTATGTTATAACCTTCTGGACATGCTTTATCTTACAACGAGAGTACAAGATTGTCGGTTCCATGAGGCTTCAGTTTCTTGCCTCTGAGCAAAGGAGACCTGATCAGTTTACAGTATATAGAATCTTGAATCTCTTTTGTTCCACTCATTTTTTGTTTGATTGGCATTTGTAATAATTGTTGTTTTTGGGATAAATGTAGGTTCTTGTGAGGAACATTCCTCCAGATCCTGACGAATCAGTGAGTGAGCTTGTTGAGCATTTCTTTAAGGTCAACCATCCAGACTACTACCTCACTTACCAGGTAACAACTTTTGCTTGTCTGACTTAGGATGATCCATTGGGGGGAGCTTTAGTTTAACGGTTTGAGACATCTTCTGGATTAACAAAACAGGCGGTCTACAATGCAAACAAACTGTCTGAATTGGTTCAGAAGAGGAAAAGTTTGCAGAATTGGCTTGATTACTATCAAAACAAACACTCTAGGAATACGTTAAATAGGCCTATGATAAAGGTAAAGCCATATAAGCAAATCACATTGCCTTCTTCCTTCACAAAGTGATCTTTCTCTTTCGTTGAATCGAACACTTTTCTTGAGCAGGTGGGTTTTCTTGGTTGTTGGGGTGAAGAAGTTGATGCAATCGATCACTACATTGAGAAAATCGAGGGTCTAACGAGAAAAGTAAAGGCTTCACAGTCTTATCTTAATATCATCTCTTGTTAGGAAAATCAATTTAACCAAATCTTCACTTTGATGGGTTTCAGATAAGTGAAGAGAAGGAGATGGTAATGAGCAGCACAAAAGCGCTCGTTCCTGCGGCTTTTGTATCCTTTAAAAGACGTTGGGGCGCAGTAGTTTGCGCTCAAACGCAGCAGTCAAGAAACCCAACAGAGTGGCTAACCGAGTGGGCTCCAGAGCCTCGAGACATCTACTGGGAAAATCTAGCATTACCATATGTCCAACTCACAGTCCGAAGACTAGTAATAGCCGTTGCTTTTTTCTTCCTCACCTTCTTCTTCATGATCCCTATAGCATTCGTGCAGACACTCGCCAATATCGAAGGCATTGAAAAGGCTGTTCCTTTCTTGAAACCCCTCATTGAAATGTATATAACCTCAACCTTAATCATCTATTCCTTTCTCTCTTGGATAATCTTGATTATCTTTCTGTGTGTTTGGACAGGAAAACGATAAAGTCATTCATCCAAGGTTTCCTTCCAGGTATCGCGTTGAAGATTTTTCTCATTGTCCTCCCAAGCATACTGATGGTAATGTCGAAATTCGAAGGTTTCATAAGTAAATCTTCATTAGAGAGAAGATGTGCAAGCAGATACTACATGTTCCAGTTCATCAACGTTTTCCTCTGTAGCATTATAGCTGGAACCGCGCTTCAACAGCTTAACAGCTTCTTAAACCAATCAGCCACCGAGATTCCAAAGACGATTGGTGTGTCGATACCAATGAAAGCAACATTCTTTATAACTTACATAATGGTGGATGGATGGGCTGGTGTTGCAGGAGAGATACTGAGGTTAAAGCCATTGATAATCTATCATCTAAAGAATTTCTTCCTTGTGAAAACAGAGAAAGATAGAGAAGAAGCAATGGATCCAGGAACCATTGGATTCAATACAGGCGAGCCACAGATACAACTCTACTTCATTCTTGGTCTAGTTTACGCAGCTGTTAGCCCCATTCTCCTTCCTTTCATCCTCGTCTTCTTCGCCTTAGCTTACGTGGTTTACCGTCATCAGGTCAACAAATTGAAATTCCAGTCTAAAGCTTAAAGGAAACTAAGATCTAACACAGGTTTTGTTGCAGGTTATAAATGTGTATAATCAAGAGTATGAGAGTGCTGGATCGTTCTGGCCTGATGTTCATAAACGTGTGGTGATAGCTCTGATCGTATCTCAGCTTCTTTTAATGGGATTGCTTAGCACGAAACAAGCTTCTCGTTCCACTCCATTGCTTTTCATTCTTCCTGTGTTAACTATTGGATTCCATCAGTTCTGCAAAGGACGTTATCAACCTGTCTTTGTCAGATACCCTTTACAGGTTAGTCTCTCTCTCGCTTTCACGAATGACTCTCCCTTTTTTGTGTGTTTGGTCTTAATGATCTCCTCTTCTTCTTCTGTTTGCAGGATGCAATGGTTAAAGATACGTTGGAACGCACTAGAGAACCGAATCTAAACTTGAAAACGTTTCTTCAAAACGCATATGAACATCCAGTGTTTAAGGCGGCGGATAATCCAGCCGGATATGAGATGGTAATGGAGGAGCTGGATCCTGATCGGACGCCGGATTTAGTGGCTACCAAACGTGGTTCAAGAAGGTTTCATAGTGGCTCTGTTGACAGTGTTTGATGAGTTTTTTTTTTTTTAATGAATGATTCACGTAGGTTAATGGAATTATTTTTCCATATTTATTTTGGTTTGATCATATCAACTTTCTAAAACGTCAGGCGAACAATGTATAGTTGAAAAAGCAAATTGATTTGAGCTCGATACAATTAAAAAATGGAAAATTAAGATTATTTGATAGATAAAATTCTATAAAAATTAAGAGATTTTATAAAAAGTTAGAATTTGGAATTTGTTAATTTGGTAAAAATATGTTTATTTGATGTATAATAATCTATAAAATCGAGATAATTTATAAAATCGATTTATTTGATGTATAATAATCTATAAAATCGAGATAATTTATTTGAGTTATAAAATCGATTTTATAGATTATTATACATCAAATAAACATATCTTTACCAAATTAACAAATTCTAAATTTTTATAAAATATCTTAATTTGTATAAATTTTTTTTTTGTCAATCCATTTGTGCCCCACAAAAGTTGACAAAAAAAAAATTCTATACAAATTAAGAGATTTTATAAAAATTTAGAATTTGTTAATTTGGTAAAAATATGTTAATTTGATGTATAATAATCTTTAAAATCGAGATTTTGTATATCACTAGATTATGTAGAATGCTATAATTTTTTTGTATATTGAGATAATGATTTACATCAAAATTACAATGAATTACCATTAAAGATTGCAATGATTCATAAGACTATCATCCATCTAAAATTTTTAAAAGGTGCAAAAATCATCTTAGAGATATATCAATATTCATTTGATCACCAACATTTTTTCTTCATTCAAGTATAATTTAAATTCTCAAAATAAAGAATATATAAACTAAATTCTTTCATAAATAAAATATCGTAACAATTTAATTTTCACCATAATAATATTAATTTTCACTCACTTGAGCATATGCAACATCTTTAAATGTTACTGTATAACATTTTTGAAGTCATGTATTATTATCTATTTATACTTTGTATCCTTTGTATTTTCAACTCAATGGTAGTTTTAGTCTATGTTTGATACGAATTTAAAAAAAAAAAGGTTTTGCCTTTTAAACACCTTTTCAACTCAATGGTAGTTTTAGTTTATGTTTTATATGTTTAGTTTGAAGTTTAGTCTCTAGTCTAGATCATTCTTCAGTCTCTTGTCAAGTACGTTGGTAAGCTAGTGTTTCATGCCGTAAATTTTAGCTAGCAGTCAATCAGTTGGTAAACTGGTGTTCTCGTCCTGGTAAGACTTTAGAATGTTTTAATGCATGGAGTTTAAATACAATTTAAACATGACATCTAAGGGTAGAAAGTTGTTTAAGTCAAAACATGCATCTTCTTCTCCATCTCCAAAAACAATAAATTCAAGGGAAATTATGTCAACAAATATCAAAAGACCAATTACTTCATGTTAATCCAGAAAATATATATCAAATAGGAACTTTGATTTTAAAACCGCATATTCAATTAAGGAACATGAACAAACCTTATCCTTACAAAATGAATTTGAAAAAATTAAATTACTTTCTTCTATGGCTTTAGAAAGTTATAAAAAAACAAATTTAATTATATTCATTTTGGTCTAATCCAAGTAGCAATTAAACATTTATCTCGAACGCGAATAGATTCTTCAATCCTTATGTTACTACGAGATAAAACGCTTCTAAAATTTGAAGATTCATTATTAGGAGATGTACAGTCTAATTTATGTAACAGAACTATATATTTTAATTGTGCACCAAATTTTCAAGTAAGTTTACATGACCCCACTATATTTTATACACTAGGTTTAAACGTACATTTCCCTGAAATTAAATTTCAACAAGAAAGACATGGTTATTTATTGTATTGAATTTACTTCAAGTAATCTACATCTAAGTTCATTCCCAGATGTTTGTTGCAAGATGATAAAACAGAAACAACAGTATTAGTTGTGCATAGTTATGATACCCCAACCGTTATATATACATATATTAATTTAGAGGCAAGATTAGTTTTCAGAAGAAAACCATTAAAACATACTGCAAAAACTTTTTCTAAGTTTTCAGTTGTAATTTCAAGATTTATATTTTTGATTGTGTAATTTTATCAAAGTTTAATAAAGCATGTTCTAATCGTTTTTTTTTGGCAAAGTTATTAAAATTTTGTCAATTACCAAAATTTTAGTTTATGTTTTATACTTTGTTTTTTAAATAACATCAAATTTAAACTCATGTTAGTTGGAAAAAAAAAACAAATATATATACATAGTTGACAGAAAAAAATAGATATTATATTGACCCCCAAAAAAAAAAAGCGTACGGAATAAACAAAAAAGGCCAAATCTTTGTCAAAATTTTATAATACCGTTCTGTTGAATCTCTTTACGTTTTCGTTAACATTGATCGAAAGCAGGGATCGGGGGTTTTCCCTGTGAAGGTACGCCGAGATGGACGAGGTTATGACTGCGGCGGACGCTGGCTCGGTAGGAGGCGGAAATAGGGCGTTGTACGGATCTTCTCCGTCGCACAATCTGCTTCCTCATAATCTCCCGATCTTCTCGGCTTTTCTTGCGCTCGCTCTTGCTCAGTTCCTCAAAGTTTTCACTAATTGGTCCGTTCAATCTTTTACCTCCTCGTTTTCATATTGGTCCGATGTGCTCTGAGATTAATTATGCGATTTTTCTAACAAATTTATTAACTTTTAGGTTTTCGTTTTCGATGGATTGTTTAGAATTTTAGAACTTTTCCTTACCCTCAATTTCTGATTTGGTATCATCAGTCTATAAGTTGTTTTTAGCTCATGAGAACTTGAATGTTGGCAATTTGTGCAGAGCTATAGATATGATGTAGTTAAGATATCAAGATCTTTATAGAGCTAAAGATGGATTTAAAGTACTTATATTTTCAGAAGTAAATTCTCAGTTGTGTTTCATAATTTATGTTAGATGTTCAGGTACAAAGAAAAGAGGTGGGATTCTAAACGGATGATTAGTTCTGGTGGAATGCCTTCCTCTCATTCCGCTACTGTCACTGCCTTAGCTGTTGCTATTGGCCTAGAAGAAGGAGCTGGAGCTCCAGCCTTTGCTATTGCAGTTGTTTTAGCATGCATTGTGAGTTTTCTTCTTATTTTCCATTTCAAATGCCTCTTATGATGTGTGCTTGTTTTCATTCTTTGAATTCTTTGACTTTAAGATTTGGAACCTTTTGATCTTCTTACTTGGCTTAAGTCATGTATTTAATACAAAAAGTTAACAGTTTTGTTCTGTTTAGTTTAGAAAAAAGGATTTGATTTCCAATTAGCAATTCAGTTTTATTGTAAACTTTGATAAGTCAATCTTACTTCTTTTCCTTTTTATATCCCATATCAAACGCAGACCATCTTACATCTATCTTTGGTATGTTTCTTAAATGGATTTGCAGGTAATGTATGATGCTTCCGGGATCAGGCTTCATGCTGGTCGGCAAGCTGAGGTAAGCCATAGAAAACTTGTTAATCTCCTTTCCTCTGTTTTTAGTGTTTTTCCTTAAAGCTCTCTAGTAGGATTGTTCATGTGTATTTGAAATTTCAGCTGCTGAATCAAATTGTCTGCGAGTTTCCTCCGGAGCATCCATTATCCACCGTTCGACCTTTGCGTGAACTGCTCGGCCACACTCCTATCCAGGTTTGCTGAAATCCGTCAGTAAATTTTGTTATCATTTCAATCAGTAAACATCTCAATTCTCAAGTCCATATCTATCAAAGGTTCTGGTATTTGCTCCTTCTTAGACTTCTGTTTCGTTTTTCAAGATAAGTAATACCAGTATTGATCGAGAATAACCAATCTATTGATCCTACTGAAACGTCTGAGTTCTGACTGAGCCTAACCGGTTCAAATTTGAGTACTTTACCGTAATGAATGTGACATAGAAATGCTAGAATCATATTGGATTTCATATATCTAGAAACATTAGAACCGAAGTCCCATCTATATCAGGCATAGTTCTGTTGTTGATATAGCGATCTATCTCTAAGTTATATGTGTTTAAATTACAGGTTGCAGCAGGCGGCATTTTAGGGTGTGTGGTAGCATATTTGATGAGGAGCACAAGCTAGTTTCTACTCAACAATGGATCCAATTATTATTTTTCAAATCATAGACCCTTTAGAAACTATATAGATTCAGCGATTAAGCTGAGGGTTAGATTTTATTGGAGTAGATAGATTGTTAAATCTGTGTAATATATAGATCATAGTTAGATTTGTCTTTTTAAGTGAACTGACTTGTCTTTGTTTAAGCTATTGCTACTCAACATTGTCTATCTCTCTCTATATATAAATCTCTATTTTCTCTTGACCCAACCTAGCCATGGTACCATTGCATATAGTCCTCTGTCACTCTGTTCTGTGTTTCAAAATATATTTACCATTACTGATAGAAAAAGATCTCAGGGTATTGATTCTTCTGAGTCAGCCTAACTGATTCGAAAATCTGTATTAGTTAGTATTTCTTTAATGAGTGTGGCATGGTAATGTAGAATCAGATTCCAGTTCAGCTTTAATTGTTTCATGTTCTGCAATTTTGCCTTTAGTAACCATGACCATTGGTCTAAGAAAATGCTGTTTGTTAAAAAGTTGACATGATGTCACATTTGGATAACATTAATCTAAAGAGGATTATGCTAAAAGGACAAAGTTGTTAATTTAGTAGAGTCGGCTACTATCTTCGTCTCACAATGCTGAGATTCACACTGGCTATTGTCTTGTTACTACAGCCTTAGAAATGAAATCCCATAACTCTTTTCAAGATCAGGGCTTAAGACTAAACTGATCATAGCTATAGAATTCGATGATTAAGCTGAGACCAGAGAATTATCATAGATCTCTGTTTTCTTACTCTTGTATATCTTAGTATATAGCATCACCCGAGAAACATGTTTAAGTAGGAGGAGCAGAATTTTGCATAAAATCACACGTGTGCAGATGTGTGTATACGTGTAGGCAGATGTGAGTACGTGTAGATGAGTGTAACGTCAGAAAGTATTGTTCTGATTTCGACGGAAAGTGAGAGAAAAATGTGGAAGCAAGAATATATTCTCACTCGAAAGAGGATAATGACAAGTTACAAATATTCCAACAAAACAAGTTGTTTTAATCATATTTCAACTTCTGTCTCAAGATCACAAACTCTCTAAGAGAGCATCAATTAAGAAAATGGGATGTTTCGGATCATCAAAAACTTCGAGAACCAGAAAACATGAATTCTCATCAACTCGACAAAACTCATCTCCTCAACCTCAAACCTTGAGAGCGGAAGAAGTTTTGTTGCAGATTCCGAGATGCAGAGTCCATCTCATCGACGAATCCGAGGCGGTGGAGCTCGCTTCTGGTGATTTCAAGCTAGTTAAGGTCTCAGACAACGGCGTGACACTTGCGATGATTGTCAGAATCGGACATGACCTTCAGTGGCCAGTAATTAGAGACGAGCCGGTGGTGAAACTCGACCCACGTGACTACCTCTTCACACTTCCTGTTAAAGATGGAGATCCACTTAGCTACGGTGTCACTTTCTCAGGCGACGACAGAGACGTAACCATCGTGGACAGTCTCAAGTTGCTAGACGAGTTCTTGAAGGAGAATTCTTGTTTCTCATATTCGTCTTCGAGTAAAGTTAACAAAGGAATCGACTGGAAAGAGTTTGCGCCGAGGATTGAAGATTATAACAACGTTGTAGCTAAGGCTATCGCTGGAGGAACAGGACATATCATTAGAGGAATCTTTAGTTGCAGTAATGCTTACACCAATCAGGTTTAAGCATTACACACTCTCGTATTTTAAATCTCTTGATCATTTTAAATGGTAGATGATAATGAGTTCTTATGACTAGAACAGCTTCACAAGGGAGGTGAAATAATGATTACAAAAGCCGAGGAGAAGAGTGGTGCATCACAGAGAAATGGAGGTTACTACAATGGAAACTCAAGTAGTTCTGAGAAGAAAAATGGAATCAACACAAATCTCCAACGGTATTTGCTTCTTTGTTTTATATTAACTAAGTTTTATATTAAATGGGGATACGTTTATAGAGTGAGGAAGCTTTCAAAGGCGACTGAGAAGCTAAGCAAGACGATGTTGAATGGTGCGGGAGTTGTGAGTGGCTCTGTGATGGTCCCTGTGATGAAGTCGAAACCGGGGATGGCTTTCTTCTCCATGGTTCCAGGGGAAGTCCTTTTGGCTTCACTTGATGCTCTGAGTAAGTTGCAAAGAGTTGAAAACTAAGACGTGGAAAAGTTATTATGATGATATGTAATGTTTGGTTTGATGCAATAGATAAAATACTAGATGCAACTGAAGCCGCAGAGAGACAAACTCTATCTGCAACATCGAGGGCTGCAACCAGAATGGTCAGCGAGAGGTAAATATCTTTCACCTTATGTATTTGATGATCTTCATGTTTATGCATATACACTAATAAGGATATGTTTTGGCAAAGCAGGTTTGGAGAGAACGCAGGAGAGGCGACCGAAGACGTTCTAGCAACAGCGGGACATGCTGCTGGTACTGCATGGAATGTTCTCAAGATCCGCAAGACTTTCTATCCTTCGTCTTCTCTCACATCTGGAATCGTCAAGAATGCTCCAAGAAAGTGATATATAGAGAGATTGGGTTATGTTTTCAGTTACTATGGAACCTCAGTTTTATAATTTAGATTCTCTACATAACGAGGACTCATAAGTATTGCAATGTATTAACGAGCTAGGGAAAAGACCATGAGCTCATCACAAGTCTTCTTCTTTTTTTTAACTCAGAATCATGTCTTCTATAAGGTAGTTCAAGTCTCTTTGTGTATTGGTATTGGATTTGGTTTGACTATACAAAAGTATTTCTGTTATTTGGTATTTGACCTCAAATTCGAACAAGAACCGGTTATTTGTAATCGGCCGTTAGTTACTAGTTACTACCAGAAGCGAAGTAAAATGACTCTCGAAGAACCAGCAAAATAGTACACAACTGTTTATCTCACCAAGTGCGATTTCCCGCCAGACAAACTTGTCCTTAAAAATATATTTGTAGGGCATATGTCTGATTCAATCGGAAATTGAGACTAATGAGTCACTTCAATCTTGCAACTCCAACGCTCTCGCCGTATCCTCTCCCCGTAACCCTAAACCCCAAACTTCCGATTTTTAGGCGGAACTTTGCAAACCCTAGGCTCCAGTTTAATGATACTCCGGCCTGTTTCTCGGCGAAAAGGGTTTTTCGGGTTAGAGCCACAGTCGACGAAGATGGGAAAACCGGTAATTGGGTGAACAGGTTACCGATTCCAGAACTTGGAGCCGAAAATGTCTTCAGATTGATTTCGAGCGCGACGGGAAGTCCAATAGGACAATTCATATCTTCCCCTGTGACTTTCCTGCATTCGGTTGATCCCAGGATCAAATTGGTAAATTGATCTCTTCCTTCTTGTCAGTTTTTCTTATGAAAAGCAAGTCTCTTTTTTGTAAGAAACCAAGAGTTTTAGTTGGTTCAGTAATATTCGATTAGTTTCTGATGAACGAAATGGGTTTATATGTGGCTGAATTTGATATATATGCATCATATGTGCAGGTATGGCTATTAACTCTAGTAGTTCTTCCAGCAAGAGCAACTTTAGTTGTGCGTTTGGGACTTGTTGTATGTACAGCTCTCTTGTCAATCTTTGTTCTCCCACGACAAGTCTGGATGGTCAGTTCTTTTTTTTCTTTCTCTGTGATCGTTTCTGTTTCTGGCTTTTGATGATTGGAATGTTGCGGCACATAGATACGACAGATGTAACATGTAAAAGCTTTCTGTGTATAAGCAATTCTTGAGTTAATATGTCCAATGCGTTTCCAACTTCTTGTAATTATTATTAGCTCGTCTCTCTGCTTTTCCCTGGTTTTCTGACTTGTGTTCTTATATTCTCTGATGAGTATCCTGACTTTTTTTTCATGTAAGGATCAACTGGGGAGAGTGTCACTCCTTTCGGGAATTCTCTTCATAACTTTGGGGTTAGGTTCAGATGGTGCACCCCCAATGCTTCAATCAAGAACCCCACCATCTACAATCACAAGCTTGCCTAATCTTCCTATGTCTTTGAGCGGTTACTCGTACATGTTACTGAAGCTTGGGCCTTTGCAATTCACAAGGAAAGGTTTGTCTGTAGGAAGCACAGCTGCATGCTTAACCTTTATTGTAAGTCGGTGTCTCCCCTTTTCTTTTAACCTTTTAAGATCACCTAATGAGAACATTTGGTTCTTGTCACCAGATCTTCCAAAGTGCTAGTATCTGCCTTGCAACCACAGCACCAGAGCAACTTGCATTAGCTCTGCGTTGGTTCTTGTTCCCATTGACATATATCGGTGTTCCAGTGGGTGAAATTATCCTCACACTCCTGCTTTCACTGAGATTCATTAATTTGGTTTTCGATGAGGTGAAGACTTTGTACTTTTGCTTTCTGTATACATACATCTCCTGGCTTCGCATTCCTTATAACCAGTTTCGGCTTCGTATATTGTTCACATGTTGCATTTTAGGTTCGAAGTGTTGCTCTGGGGATTGTATCCCGAAGAGTAAACTGGAAGCAGCTCACTGTTTTAGAGACACTTGATAGTAAGAACCTAAGTTTCTTCTCTCTTTTCTTGAAACCGAAACTGGTTTTTCTCAGACTAACTCAAGTTACAAGTGGTTACTATTGTAGTATTCGCTTCTTTCATACGTCGGATCTTCAAGAATATATTTCGCCATGCCGAGCAAATATCACAGGTCAAGTAGATTTCAGTTGCACTTTCCCATTGATTATCTTTCTCTTAAGTGTTTATGGTATGGTGAAGAGAAAATCCGAGAGAAGCTCTACTATTGATTGAAACTCTGACTTGGAATTCTCTGTTGAAGAACTACTGATTTTATTTTAACTTGCAGGCTATGATTGTTAGAGGCTTCAGAGGAGAGAGCAGTAGCCACAAGATCTACTTCTTCTCGGGCTCATCAAATAAGTTTGCAGATTTTGTATCAGTCTTTTGTTTAATCGGTGTAATCTCAACCGCACTCTTGTCTGAGTACTTTCTTGTATAATAACATTACCCATTATTTCAATCTAATCTTTCTTTCACACATTAAACAGCTAAAAAAACTTCTTTTACTTCTTGAGATATATTTGAATCAGGTTTACAAGTAAAACTCAAGATTCATAAATGCAAATTAAGCTAACTGGAAACAGCAAAGAGGACATAAATTTGCTATCTTAAGCCAATTTAAGACTGCTCGTGGAAGAGATGAGAACAAGGCATACGAGTTGCTCTATCCCCAAGAAACATCTCTGTTGTTAATCGATCATCGATTATGTCCAATCTTTTGTCACGGATAGAAAGAAGTAAGAAATTGCACACAGGATTTAACGAGTTCCAGCGAGTACATCTCGTGAGGGAACCGGTCCCTCAAACATCTAATAAGAAATCAAAGAAGTTTACAAGTGTTTCCATGGAGATTACAATCCTTTCACCGGATAAACAATGAGAACGAAGAAAAGAAAAAAAGAAGAAGAACTAGAGAGAGACTAAGCAAAACCCTTAGATACAAGAAGAAAGAACCCCTCTCTCTCTCCAAGAAAACTCTCTGTCTATCTTGCTCACTCCATTGAAGAGCTCCTTAAGCTTGAAGAAGATAATCACGAACACTCTCTGTTCCTTTTTTGTTAGTATTCCTCACGTGCAGAAAACCCTTTTACTAGAAGGCACTAGAAGTCTCTCCTTTAATCCAAGTCTTTGCCATCTCTTTGTAAGTTGAAAGCCTCTCTTTTGTTTAGAGTCTTCAACACACACGTGTATCACGTCTTCAGCTCCAAGCATCTTCAAATTGAATCAATATCCAACAAACTCCACCTTGATTCAAGTTTGAAGAATCTCTAACTTGTTCTATCTTTTGTAATTCCCAATCTCCAAAGACCTGCATAATACGCTAACTCTTCATTGATCTCCTTTGATTTCTTTATAACCTGGACATGCTTGAGAAAACAATCAGTAAACACCTCATTAACAAGCCTAATAAACTTTTAGAACTTGTTAACACCAACATAAATCTCCATAAGATCATACTTATGAGCTACACAGTCACAAAGGTTCCATTGTGGTTTCTGTCAAACACCACAAACCTTATTCATGTGACTGTAAATACCATTCTGCAAACCTGAAAACTTTGTCGACCAATTTAATTCACCTCATGTGCACTGAGCTTTGAATCAAATCACCATCAAGTCATGCAGAAAACCAGAAACATACTTGTTTCGAAAACTGAACCAGCATTTGATTCAATCCCTGCAAAACAATCTCAACTAACACTTGGTTAAATACACAATGCATTGATAATCCTGAGATTGAACTTACAGTCACCCATTTGTCTCAGACTTGTTCTGTTGCTACAGCCAACATGACAACAACACAAGCAAACAAAAATAACGTCTCATAAACACAAGACTTGTGACGTTCCCGAGACCTTCCTGTAACAGCTCCCCTTATACCATCTATAGACCTCTTGGTATCATTGCAGCTGTAACCGTCTCTTACAACGCTTTTACCGAATATCCAGGCTCCACCAAAACTTGGTACCCTGTCTCTGAAATTCTAAACTTCACTCCACTTAGCAACAAGAGATTATCCTTAGGAAACAATCCTCCTAAATCTCTATAGCAAACGAACCACACAAAACTTCCTAGTTCATGTGTCTAATGCACCTTAATTCCTCTGCATTTTCATCCTTTCATTCACTACTTGAGTACCTTGACCTTGTGCAACTAAGATTACCTAGGAAGCTCCACCTTGAACTGTGTCTTCCTTTAATCCTGCAAAACCAGAGTTGTTAGATAATAATTGTCATTACCTATCTTTGACTCTGTCTTAAAGTACTTGCACTTCACATCCTCTTTGAAGACCACATTATGAACATGACGCTGCCATAACTTTCTCAACTTAAACTCCCGTTTAATCCACTTTACTCCACCGGATTTAGCACTTCGGTTGATCTTTTGAACCTGTTGACACTC
>OVAU01001283.1:0-15433 GCA_900406315.1 Biscutella laevigata subsp. laevigata
TATAATTAATGATTAATTTAATTATTTTTTATACTAGATAACTAAACCCTTCAAATACCTTTAACGAAACTTTTTTTATTAATTGTGATCTGGTCAAAGAAGAATAAAAGTTGCATTTAATATTTCAAAAAATCTTATATTTTGGGACAAAATTAAAACTCTCAAAAATCTTATATTTTGGGACAGAGGGAGTATNAATATATTATAACAATTTTGCGGGATTTAAAGTTTTTACGGGAACTCAAAGTCTAAAACTGATAACAAATTTTTTACGAGGACTCGAAACTCCAACTTAATAACAATGATGTCAAGTGTTTAATCACTAAACTAACGTCATTTGTTACATTATCACATTTCAAAGATATGAGTTTTCTCGATAATATAAACAATATGTGGAACTCAATTCCGGATGGTAATACAATAATCACATAAGTACAAACCACTAAACTACATATTAACATATAATTCTTTGATTGGTATAAAGTGGCATAACTGATAACAAGTTAGTCTAACGGAATCTAACCTAAAATTAATATTATGCAATTATCCACATTTATCGTTAGAAGAAGTATTGTTTCAGAAAATAATGTGAAGAAATTCTTAGATTGATATTAGATAATAAAAAAGTATACGAGCCGATCTTGTTTAAAACTGAAAATACAAACTTATAACAAATGATATAATGATCATATATAAGAAAAAATGTGAAATTCTGGCAGACAAAAGATCTGTCAATACTTTAAAAATATTGCATCTAAAATAGTAAGTCAGATCGTTCAATATACTTCGAGCTATTAAATTAAAATCTAATAATATTTTCTCGTTGTGATATATTAGAGCACAGAATATCAGCAACCTCATAAAATCATTCAATGATCAATACAGTACACCAACTGAATAATTTGATGCTCACCAATTTCTCGACATACACATAAATATATTATAAACTACGAAATTATCATTTATATTTGGATTATAAGATGCACGTATGATCTGAATACACAACCGTTGTATTACTATATCATGTAATAATTAATTAAAATAAAACAAAAATTGGTCGTGACCAGTTTGTAAATGGATTGAAGTCGACGAAGATTGCATTTTGTCACATGTTTTAGGTGGATAAGCGTCAGACATCATTACTCTTTTGTCTCTATCTGTCTTAGTTATAGTATGTTTTAGTTAACTTTAGTCGTTTAGACTATAAATTAGGTTTAAAATGTCACATTAATGTATACACTTAAATTGAGTGAAACCAAATTTCTGGCATGTTGAACCTTTTCTTGTAGCTGACGGATTCCCAAAACGATACTAAACAGCAAGTTGAAGTATAATACTGGATGAGATCACTGAAAATACTTTTTGAAATTACTCGAAGAGCATTCTTAATTAAAATGACAATTAAATGACACTTTTTGACGTATCCATTAATTATATAACCTAATGATGAATTTGTCCCAGAGTATACATCATCTATTCCAAATCCAATTTAGATGACTCAACTAGGCATGGCAAAAGAATCAGACTCGAAAAACAAACTGAACCAATCCGAGAAATTAAGATCTGAATTCGAATCGAATCCGAGAAAAAATCCAAATGGGTTCTATATCTATGAACCTGAAATCCGAACATATACCTAAATAACCCGAACCTAAGCTTAAATATTCAATATTTATTAGTAATTTTAAAAATTTAATAAAGCTGCAATATTAAATTTGTAGATATTTAATATATTTTTAATGATTTATTTTCAATTTCATGTTTATTTTTGTATTTTAAGTCATTTTTCTAATAAAAACAGATTAACTTTTGTAGTTTAGTAGTATTTCAATAACTTTTCTAGTATTTTTTTTTGTTGAAAATACTCGAAATCCGACCCGAAGTCGGAATATTCCGGAAAATTGGTAATCTGAACCCGACCCGAAAAATAAAATAATCCGAATGGACCGTAAATCTATAAACTCGATACACGAAATCCGAATGGGTCATGAGTACCCGAATGCGCAGGTTTAGACTCACCGGTCCAAATTATAAACTTGTTTGGGGTACTTTTTCTGCCATTTTTCTGTTAGGATAAGCACTAGGTCCATATATCGATTGCTGACAAAGAAAAAGAGAGAATAATATTAGAGTGATTTACACTCTGAAACACTTTACATACTTTTATCACATTTTGAAACATATCTTTCACTCTGAAGCACTTTTTGACAGAATCGATAAAATTTTGGTGATTTTTGAACCCTTCTATCCCTTTGAAAAAAACTAAACTTCTTTGATGCCCTTTTTGTCACTTTAATGTTTTTCGAAGTCTTCTTTAATGTTTTTTATATGCAAAGCCTGTATGAAATTGTTAATAGTACGTCACAAAACACAAGTTTGAACATGTTTGTTTTTATTTTGGAAATATGTGACTTATGTTTATGCAGACAATAATGAGACTGGATCCAAAAAATTTGTCACAATTGTGGTGAAACTGGACAAACTGTCTCTGTACATCATATATATTTGATTATTGTACATTTTCACTGAATTATTATACATGCCTACAACATTATTACTGAAATATGGTTAACGTTGTTACTGAAGTATGGTTAGTGTTACTCCTGAATTAATATTATCAGAAGTTAGTAGCGTGTGATTAACCAACCTATTACTGAATTATGGTTAGTAGCGCATTAGCAAACACAATAAGATAGCACTAACCACCAGTTCACTAACCACCAGTTTAAACATGAAAACACAATAAAATATCACTAACCACAAGTTCATGTATTAGAAAATTGAAACAAAATAAATATAATTTTTTTAAACCATAAAATTTCAGAAACTTTCAGATTCTTTTGGGTAATTCGGTTATATTAATTCGATTAATTTTGGGTAATTCAGTGCTATTAATTCGATGAATTAGTTTTGTTTTGAAGGAAGTAAAAAGAATAAAATTTAGTTAGAATGAAAATAGAGGGGTAAAAGGTCTTTGCACAATAGGAATGTGCTTTAATGTGAAAGAAAAGACATAAGTGTTTTAGAGTGGGATTGAGTGAGAGATTTTCTCTCCCTTTTCTTCTTCCACCTCTTCTCCTCCTTTCACCTTCTCACTGCCTCACCGCTTCTTCTCTTCTCCTCCTCCGACCTCTCCCTCTCTGTCACCTCTTCGTACTGCTCCGCTTCTCTTCTCCGCTCCGTGTTCCTCTCCGTTACCCCTCTTTCCTTCTCCATGCCTCTCCGAGTCCTCCTCCTCTCCTAGGCGTCTTCCTTTGTAAGTGTTTCTCTCTCTTTTCTCTATTGCTATCTTTCAGAGAGAGCGATCAACGCTTGTGGCTACTCCGACTTGGGACGGTTCTCCGTGGCGGTGTCTCCCTACTTCGGCGTTGTCCTTGGCGCTTGTTTCCACCGCTTCATGCACTCTCACGTTGTAACACGTGGGTGCAACGTGTCGTTTGCTTTGACACGTGGCGTTTTGAGGTAAATACAACGTCAGTCGCGTGGAGCTCGGGTAAGTTTTCTGCCTTTAATTCGGCTAGTTTGTTTTAATAAATAATTTTACCACGTTCCGTGGTTTTGTTTCTACACGTGGTCTTCGTCTCGAGGCCACACGTTACTAATGTTTTTAGTTTTGCAGCGAAGATGATTGAATAGCTTTCAGTCGTATCTTGGGGTCGAGTCTAGTCTGACGTCAACAGGCTTAGCCGGCTTGTAGCCGTTGTCTGTTACTTCACGTCAGCATACCTTGGCTTGGGGCTACAACCGATCTTCCATATTCATCAGCTTCTCTTCTACGAGCTGCTTTGAGCAATCGCAGGCCGATGCATCCTAAAACACTCTGCTCATCCCGCTGCAAGATGGAGCAGTTCCTTGTTTTGTTTGCTCTTTTTTATTTTCAATTCCGGTGTCTGTATCAATTTTTATCTTAATCCAATGCAGTTCGTTCAAAAAAAAAAGTGGGATTGAGTTTTGGAAAGGTGGTTTAGAATGTAAAATATACATAATATTAAAACTTCAGTTAAATAATTGAATTATTTTATGATCTAGTGTATAAAGTACTTAACTCGAAGTTTTAGGTAGCCTAATCTTCTTGTTCAATAGTATGTATTTCTTTATATATTTTGTTGAAAAGGCCAATTAGTGCTACATTTGTACTTTGTGTAAATAATCCTAGTTTATATAACTATTAAGATCACACTTTTTTATAAATATAATATACACATATAATGACCGTACACAAATAAATAAAACATTCCACTATAGATCTTACATATTATGAAAGTAAACTGTAAAATAAAATAGTACATAGTATTTCTTTTCAAGACCTTACTTTACATGCCAACTTGGCCATCTCCAAACGGATTTATACATTTAGAACAAATTGGCCATATAGGACTAATATGTCTCAACACACATCCATAGGGCCCAAAAACATTGACTTTAAGATATGAGAAAGAGAATAGCAATTACATTATCAAACAATTCCAAATTCCATTCTATTTTTAGTCTAATTAATTTCGCATTATCCAAACTAAAACATTTTTAATACTTTAATTATACTCAAGAACACTTTTAATATTTCTATAATTATAGGACACTTTCAATATTTTTCTGACCATTTTGCCCCAGCATCGATGGTCAGTAATATAAAGGCTACATGATCGGTTAGGTGACTCGTAGTTAGAGTTTTAGGGTTCTGAAAAATTATTGAACGAGTTAACCACAATTCAACATTTTTTGGGTGAGTTAGCCATAATTCGTTTTTGTTTTATTTGTTAACCACAATTCAACAATTAACCAAGATTCATAAAAACTCTAACCATGAGTCACCTAACCGATCATGTAGTCTTTATATGACTGACCACCGACGTAGGGGTAAAATTGTCAGAAAAATATTAAAGTGTCCTAGAATGAAAAAAATATTGAAAGTGTTCTGGAGTGCAAATATGAGTTTAGAAAGTGTTATAAAGTCCAAAACTTTCAAAATAATATTAGTTGAGAGAATGACCCCAAATGATACAATTATTTGCAAAAGATGACTCAAAATTTTATATTAAAAAATGTAGACCCGGATTTGTAAATGAAAAATCGAAAATGACACATGATTCAATATTCTTTGAACTGGATCTTGACATATACGTCTTCTCAGAACCGATCGTGAAACTCCATAATTTTTTTGAGTAACGAGCAATTTTTTTAAAAGATATATTTATACAATGATTGTTTTTTAAATAATTGAAAATTAAATATTTTTAAAATTGGTCGCAAACAATTGATTCGCAGACTTGGATTTAGGGTCGGCCTATCTCTTCTTATTGATAAGGGAATCTGTTTTAAACTTAACTGGATACAACAGCTAATTTGATATTGTAAATTTACATTACTCTATTGAATATTAATTTATAGAAATTATTATTAAATATATATTCTTTTGACTAAATTTCATTTAATATTCGTATCCATTTGACTCATTTGACTACATCCCGTTTTAAGAAGTGCATGTTACAAAATTTAAAATTTCCCAATTAGTTTGGCTAATTTCTAATTTATTCAAATACTTTTTTTTAATCACATACATATAATATGAACCGGATGGTAACATAACGACTGTACTAGCACAAACCATTAAGCTATATCCTGTTTATTTATCCAAATACTCTCAATTATTATTTTTTTGGTTTGTTACTTACGATAACGATCCTGAAATTTCCCTTTTTAAGGAAAGTTTTGTTATATGGAAATGAGTATTTCAGTAAAACGCGTTTATAGTAATTATGGAATTTAAGTATTTTGGACCATCCAAAATCATAAATAACGTAGGGTTGTTATTTGTAAAAAATAATAAAATATTAAAAATGGTCAAGAGCTATGATCAGGTACGTGAAGGTGTACACTGTAAATTGTTGGACGTGGATGATTGATGTGACGATGTCGCTTTCCCTGCCACAGAAAACCATGAATATCAGTCAATAGCTCGAATTTTTGTTTTTTAAAAAAAAAATTCAAAAAACCTGAAATCAAAAAGGGGGAAAATCCCCTCTTCAACACGACGATCTTCTTCTCTTGGTGTCTCGTAGGTTTCTCCGTTAAGGTATAACTCGCTACGAACAATTCAGATGTGTTTAGGTTAACGTTTCGAAACAAGTCCCCTTGTTTTTTCTTATGCATGATCTTCAATTTTAAGGATTTCGATTTTTTATCATTTTATGTACATTTCTTCTCCTCCAGCTATGAGAATTTTCCGCACGATTGTTTTCTGATTTCATATATCTGGTGAGATCTTTGCTTGTTCGTGAAATGAAAACCAGAATGAAGGTTCCTTCCCATCCTCCCCAGAATTGTAATTTTTCTGATTGATATTCGTATTAATTTGGTGATAATTGGATCCGGATCAGTCGACTGTACCTTGTGATAGTTGAATATACCGTACTCTTATTCCGAATTAGATTGTCGTGAACCATGTCTTCGTGTTGAAACCTTTGTTAACTTTTATGTGATTTTTTTTTCAGTGAGACGTTAAGCTAAAGGTCTCTGGGTTGCTCTTGAATTTTTCTACTTTAATCAGCCTTTGTAGGATTGCTTGAGTTTTCTCAAAGATCAATACGCCCGCGTGATTATACGTATTGTGGAGTGCCTGAAGGAAATACAGCAGCAGTTTGATAGTAGGGTCTCCATCTGTTGGGAATTTAGCTTTGTTGTTATTTTGGGTTCTAGACTTCCATGACCGTCCTAGCATGATGGTTGGGAAGGTTTTAGATGGAGACAAGAGATAGTAATAGGACTCTCTCTGAGATAGTGGGTCTGGTAAAATCCTGGTTCCCCTGGCGTTCTGAGCCAGATACTGTGTCCAGGGATTTTTGGATGCCGGATCAGAGCTGTCGTGTATGCTACGAGTGTGATAGTCATTTTACCCTTATTAATCGTAGGCACCATTGTCGTCTTTGTGGGAGAGTTTTTTGTGGAAAGTGTACAGCAAACTCAATACCTTTTGCTCCTAACGACTCGAGAGCTCCTCGCGAAGAGTGGGAGAGGATCCGTGTTTGCAACTATTGCTTCAGGCAATGGGAGCAAGGTAATCGTAGACCACACGTTTCAAATATCCAGGAACTTAGTACTTCACCTTCAGAGACAAGTCTTCTAAGCTCAAAGACTAGTACGACTGCCAATAGTAGTAGCTTCGCTCTTAGCTCGATGCCAGGATTAAGTGGTCCTTATCAAAGGTTACAACGTGGCTCTGATGTCAGTTTGCATGGAGTATCTTCAATGGAGACAAGCGGGCAAGGCAAAGAAACGTCAAGGAGGGGCAGCTTCATTGCCAAAGATGTGGAAGATCCATCTCACTTTGCTCTGAATAGGTACTCCTTTTCTCTGAGTTCTCTTTGATCTCATAGGTATGAGTGAAGCTTATTAGACTCTGCAAAAAAGTTATAGGGTAGGTCCTGTGGCCTTCGACCACAGTTTTTATTCAGTTCCAGGGTAGTTACATCAAGATATTTATTCTGCATGTGAATCATGTATCAGCAACGTATTTTGAGTAAAAAATAGGAAACCAGGGTATTTGAGATTCAGAATCTTGTTTGGGTAACTTTTATTTCTCATTTTTGCATCAGGAGTGATGATGAGTACGACGAGTATGGTGTATACCAGACTGATATTGAGACGAGTCATTCTCCTCAAGCTAATGAATATTATGGTCCAATGGAATATGATGACATGAGCACTGATGGTGGCCCATGTAAGCTTCATAGTGGAGTAACCGCTGACCAGAAAAGTTTAAGCGGCTCGCTCCTCATTGATCCCTCCCTTGACTCTCTAATTCAGGAAGGGGTAGAGCAGTTCCAGAAGACAGGTGAGCATGATGATCGTGATGAATGTGAAGCTCATTCTCCAACAGGCATTTCAGATGATCAAGTGGCAGAACCGGTGGATTTTGAGAACAATGGACTTTTGTGGGTTCCACCTGATCCAGAAAATGAAGAAGATGAGAGAGAAAGTCCTTTGTTTGATGAGGAAGATAATGAGGGAGATGCCTCAGGTGAGTGGGGATACTTGCGACCTTCCACTAGCTTTGGGAGTGGAGATTACCGTAATGAGGATCGAACAAGCGAAGAGCACAAGAAGGCTATGAAGAATGTAGTTGATGGGCACTTTAGGGCTTTGCTTGCACAACTGTTGCAAGTTGAGAACATCCCTGTAAGCGATGAAGAGGGCAAAGAGAGCTGGTTAGAGATTATCACATCTCTTTCTTGGGAGGCTGCTAACTTATTGAAGCCTGATATGAGCAGAAGTGGTGGAATGGATCCTGGTGGATATGTCAAAGTAAAGTGCTTAGCTTCCGGGTTCCGACATGATAGGTAATAGAAGCAAAAAATTTCAATCCCAAAATACTGGTTTCGAGTCCGTAGTGCTTCATTTATGCACCGTGTATTTTCCATCATGTTATCTAAATTCTTGTGAAGTTTCATATTTTAGTAATCCATCTCGTGTATTACTTAACAGCATGGTAGTAAAGGGAGTTGTTTGCAAGAAAAATGTGGCTCACAGGAGAATGAGAGCGAAGATTGAGAAAGCTCGGCTATTAATTCTAGGCGGTGGGCTTGAGTATCAAAGGGTCTCAAACCAATTATCGAGTTTTGATACTTTGTTGCAACAGGTGGTATTTCCTGACACTTCCATATTTCTTTTTCTTCTCGTCGGTGGTTAAACATGGCTTTCCCTTATTTATACCTTCTACGTCTTAAACCTAATTTGGTTTTCAGGAAAAGGATCATCTAAAGATGGCTGTTGCAAAGATTCACGCTGAACGCCCAAATATTCTATTAGTAGAAAAATCAGTTTCTCGATTTGCGCAAGAGTATCTTCTAGCCAAAGACATATCTCTTGTTCTAAACATTAAGAGGCCACTTTTAGACCGCATTGCTCGCTGTACTGGTGCTCAGATAATTCCTTCAGTAGACCACCTCTCCTCTCAAAAGCTAGGTTCCTGTGAGAATTTTCGGGTAGATAGGTTTCTTGAAGAACATGGTTCAGCTGGTCAAGTTGGAAAGAAAGTAGTGAAGACGTTGATGTATTTTGAGGGTTGTCCAAAGCCATTAGGCTTTACAGTAAGCACTTCCAACAGTTAAAAAATTAAAATACAGAGCAGATTTGTCATATCTGATTGTCTCATGGTATTGTTTCTTGCTTTCTATGTTCTTTCTTCTTCAGATTTTGCTTAGGGGTGCTAATGAAGATGAGTTGAAAAAAGTGAAGCATGTGGTCCAATATGGAGTTTTTGCAGCTTATCATCTGGCACTAGAGACATCGTTTCTTGCTGACGAAGGAGCCTCACCAGAACTTCCTTTGAACTCCCCAATTACTGTTGCACTTCCAGATAAATCTACGAGTATTGAACGTTCCATATCTACTGTGCCAGGTTTCGCAGTTTCCACATATGAAATATCTCCAACAATGCTACCTAGTGCTGAACCACAACGAGCAAGCAGTGTTCCAGTATCAGAGTTGCTTTCAACCACTGTCAATCTATCCATCCCAAAGGATATGAACCACTTGATACCCAATGGTTCAGGCTGGCGGGCTAGAGAAATAAACCCAGGTCTCATCTTTCCACGCCATAATGTTTCATTGAATTTGCCTGACCGTGTGATAGAGGTCAGAAACTCAGATTTCTCTGGAGGATCACTAGCGGAAGAACCAGCAGACAAAAGCAATCTGACTATTGTGGAAGATGACATACTGGACAATTCTTCAAATTTATCAGGGCAAGGCTTAGTGCAAAAGAGCTCTCAAAGTAGCACGAGCTTTATGGTTGAAAACCAAGATAATGGTTCGGAGGTTACAACTGTCCAAGAACAAAACAGTGAGAATCCAAAAGAATCACAATCTCAAAAAGAGGAATTTCCTCCGTCACCCTCTGACCACCAGAGTATTTTGGTTTCTCTGTCATCCCGATCAGTGTGGAAAGGAACTGTGTGTGAGAGGTCTCACCTCTTTCGGATAAAATACTATGGTAGTTTTGATAAACCCTTGGGACGGTTCTTGAGAGATCATTTGTTCGATCAGGTGAGTCTTTTCTATTTTTTTTTTCACAACGAGACATCTCAATTACCGCTAACGTAATAATATGGTAACCCAAATGGATACTCAAACCTCATGCAGAGTTACAGGTGCCGTTCATGTGAGATGCCCTCAGAAGCCCATGTTCAGTGTTATACTCATAGACAAGGCAGCCTTACCATATCTGTCAAGAAGCTCCAAGATTATCTCTTACCTGGTGAAAAGGAGGGAAAGATCTGGATGTGGCATAGATGCCTGAGGTGTCCGCGGCCTAACGGCTTCCCTCCAGCGACTCTACGAGTGGTGATGTCTGATGCTGCATGGGGGTTGTCGTTTGGGAAGTTTCTTGAGCTCAGTTTCTCAAATCACGCAGCTGCCAGTAGAGTAGCATGTTGTGGCCATTCTCTGCATAGAGACTGTCTTCGCTTTTATGGGTATTTTTCTCCTTGCATCCCCACTGCTGAAGTATGGTTAATGGTTAAAATTGTCTTATATAAAAGTATGTTTTTTATTCCCGTTCAGATTTGGGAACATGGTTGCTTGCTTCCGGTACGCTACTATAGATGTTCATTCGGTCTTCTTACCACCATCAGTTCTTAGTTTCAACTATGAGAATCAGGACTGGATACAGAGAGAGACAGACGAGGTTAAATACCTCTTATTGTATTAGATGCAGTTATGAAAATCTCACAAATTGACTTGACTGAGTTCTACCTCTTTTTTACTAATCAGGTGGTAGAGAGAGCAGAGCTTCTATTTTCCGAAGTATTAAATGCTATCAGTCAAATTGCAGAGAGAGGTTTTAGGCGTCAAATTGGTGAACTAGAAGAAGTGCTGCAAAGAGAGAAAGCTGAATTTGAGGTAATAAAACTCAGCATCTAGAACTCAGTTGCGCAAATTAACTTGGTTTTATCCTGTAAAACAAATATGCAACAATAGTCATTCTAAGACAAGAGGTATATTTTGTAACTGTTCTTACATTTTTTACAGGAGAATTTGCAAAAGATGTTGCACAGGGAGTCGAAGGAAGGCCATCCTCTTGTGGACATTCTTGAGCTGTACCGAATTCGCAGACAGCTGCTTTTTCAGTCATATATGTGGGACCACCGCCTGATTAGTGCATCAACTCTACAAAAGCTGGAGAGTAGTGACGGCTCGAAGAAAGAAGAAAATGAGAAACCACCGTTAGCTAAGAGCCAGACGCTCCCCGAGATGAATGATGGGACCAACACTTTTCTTGCTGGTTCAGAAGTTAATCTGAATCCTGATGGTGTGTCTACTGGTGACTCTGTCTCGTTAAACAAGGTTCAGAAGGAAGGGGATATAAATTCGGATTTGAATCAGGAAAGGGAAGATGGAGGAGAAGTTTCTCCCAGCAAGACCTTGCCTGATACTTCTGATCCTTTGGAAAATAAGTTTGATGTTCGCAGGACACAATCTGAAGGCCAGATAGTTATGAAAAATCTATCAGCCACTCTTGATGCAGCATGGATAGGCGAACGTCAAACATCGGTGGAGACTCAAACCAATAATAAGATCTTGCTTCCTCCTTCCTGCATTTCAAACTCTTCAACTTTCCCTCCAAACTCAGAGGGACTAGTCACAATAGATCTCCCAGAACAGCAAAACGAATCCAAGGTGGGCTATCCACTTTCACCTGCTATACCGAGTAGAAATAATGAGAGCACAGAAGATTCTGTAAGCTGGTTAAGTATGCCATTCCTCAATTTCTACCGTTCCATCAACAAGAATTTCTTGCTTAGCTCTCAGAAGCTGGATAAATTTGGCGAGCATAGCCCAATTTATATTTCATCTTTTAGAGAGGCAGAGCTTCAAGGTGGACCAAGGCTACTTCTGCCCGTAGGCATGAATGATATTGTTGTTCCGGTTTATGATGATGAGCCCACGAGTATAATCGCATATGCCTTGATGTCACCTGAATATCAACGCCAAATTTCTGCTGAAGGGGAATCTCTAGTTTCCTATCCTTCTGAACTGAATATCCCACGTCCAGTTGATGACACTATATTTGACCCTAGCAGAAACACTGGTTCAGTTGATGAAAGCATACTTTCGATGTCCTCATCTCGCAGCAGCTCACTGCTTCTGGACCCATTTTCATATACAAAAGCTTTACATGCTCGAGTCTCATATGGAGAAGATGGTACTCTTGGAAAAGTGAAGTACACAGTCACTTGTTACTATGCAAAACGGTTTGAGGCGCTACGAGGTATATGTATCCCTTCGGAACTTGAGTTTATAAGGTCTCTTAGCCGGTGTAAGAAATGGGGAGCTCAAGGTGGCAAGAGCAATGTTTTCTTTGCTAAAACCCTGGATGATCGTTTTATCATTAAACAAGTCACCAAGACAGAATTGGAATCATTCATCAAATTTGCACCTGCTTACTTCAAATACTTATCTGAGTCTATCAGCACGAAAAGCCCAACTTGCCTGGCAAAAATCTTGGGGATCTATCAGGTACTTAACTGGTTAGTTGAGAGGTTTCCCGGTCATACTTGATTCACTCTTGATGAGAATACGTATTTGTGTTAATAGGTCGCAACAAAGCAACTCAAGAATGGGAAAGAAACGAAGATGGATGTTCTGATTATGGAGAATCTTCTGTTTGGAAGAACTGTGAAACGGCTTTACGACCTCAAGGGATCTTCCCGAGCGCGCTACAACCCTGACTCTAGTGGGAGCAACAAAGTTTTGTTAGATCAAAATTTGATTGAAGCAATGCCAACTTGTCCCATTTTCGTTGGCAACAAAGCAAAACGATTGTTGGAAAGGGCCGTATGGAACGATACTGCTTTTCTTGCAGTGAGTTTTACTCTTCTGCAAACCACGTACTCTTTTTGACTACTCATTGAAAAGATTACAAAAGTACGTATTGTTTTCGTGTCTGCAGTTGGGTGATGTGATGGACTACTCGTTGCTAGTAGGCGTGGATGAAGAAAAGAACGAGTTAGTTCTCGGGATAATCGACTTCTTGAGGCAGTACACATGGGACAAACATCTAGAATCTTGGGTGAAATTTACAGGAATTTTAGGAGGACCAAAGAATGAAGCACCAACAGTAATATCTCCAAAGCAATACAAGAGAAGATTCAGAAAGGCAATGACGACTTACTTCCTCATGGTCCCTGATCAATGGTCTCCACCAACTGTGGTTCCTAGCAACTCCAAGTCTGATCAACCAGATGAAACCTCTCAAGCTGAATGATATACATATACATATATATTGTAAGTTTCTTGTCTTGTATAGGAATTGTGGGTCTATATAACACTATTCTTGGGTTATGATTCATTTTTTCTTTTATTGGAAGATTGGGTTTCTCTCAGGTATCGATTTTGGGTTGTTTAAGTAGAGGTTAGGAAATTTGTCTGAAAATTTCTTAGAAAGATGTGAGATTATTTCAATTGTCTGTACAAAAAAGAAGAGATACATTTCTAAGTACATAGCTTTGCTTTAATGTTATATGTTTAATCCTCCTTTTCTTGTGTTTCATACATTAAAAACCAGAATCTGGACATATATAATGGTTTGTGTTCTTTTTTACAAAAGAGAAACAAGAAAAGAAGCAAATCGCTGCTTCTTTTCACAGCTTTTTTTTGTCTGTACATTCTTATTCAAGAAGCTTTTTTTATTTAGATTCCAAAAAAAAGGAGAGATTTAAAGGAATTCAAAGGTTTTCCATTTGATCATCATTAACTCTTGTTGTGAAGCAATTTCACTTCTTTCACCATCATCCTTCTTCTCTGCATCTCTCAACTCCATATAACTCCATTGCAACATATCAAGAATCTCCACCTCTCTGCTTTTTCTAACCAAATCCATTAATTAGGAACAAGATAGATCTGATTATACTTTAAGTTAGGATTAGGACTTTAATCATACCTTGAGTAAGAAGCTACAATTGGAGTCTCTATGCGAGGACCTTCATCGTATCCTTCACATATAACCTCTCCATTATCATCTGTATAACAGATGATCCCTTGTGTCAGATCTTCAAAAACCTGTTCCAATTACCAAAATTTCAAAAACCATAATTTTGCCAAATGGGATCAAGAAAATTATAAAAAGGATCTTACAGTATTCTTGGTGGAGTATCTGATCGGCTGAGGTTGTGAAACTGTAACTTGCTTGACATTAACTTGAACTTGACTCTGTTGAAGCATCAAAGTCTTTGATCTTACTGTCTTTGGAATAAAACAAGTTGTTTTTAGAGGAATACAAAGTTTAGTTGAATATGCCATAGCCTCTTCTTTATTTCCAGAAGAAACTTTGATCTCTTCTTTTTTGGACAAGTTGTTTGGTTTATATGAAAATAGCAGAAATTATAAACTACGATAATTGAATGAATCTGTGTTTAATTATATAATATAAGAATATTTCTGAAAGTTTATATAAACGCAAGATGGATATAAAATAATAGCCGATAAGAGTGGTATTCTTATTAAGAAATTTAAATGTCATTTTCGTTGGGTTCTTTAATGGTTTCGTTTTTCTTCTTACGTTTGATCTACTGTGAGAAATCGTTGAATTTATCTAAACATCTACACGCTGTGACCTGTGTGTATATGTCTAGTCAGATCGGTGAAAAGATAATACAAAGTTGGTGGTTAAAACTTGACTCTAAAAGACAAGTTAGTGATATAGAGAAGATTCTAGAAACAAATAATGAACATAGAACTCACTGGCCTAGGAGGATTACGGATTGGGCCGAAGGTCCAGTTCGAAACATCCTAGTTAACAAAAAAAAAAAAAAAACGAACATAGAAGACGAAGCCTGAGAAGATCTATATTAATATCGCTTTAATAATAGTCGAAAACGCCTTAAATTAGTAGAATATCTTCTATCCAAACTAAAGAGTTAATCGAAGTAATAATCGACTATTCAATACTTCTTATAAAATATTCCCTTTGTTCCTCAATATAGGAGGTTTAAGCATTTTATTTTTATTTCAATTTAAATGATGTTTTCGATTTTCAATGTAAAAAAATTAAAGCTAAAATCATTAATATTATGCAGTATGATTTTTGATTGATTAAAATAGATGAATTAAGGGTGGTTTTATGAAGAAAAGATAAACTAAATATTATATATCGAGGAAGGGATGGAATATTACTTGTATGTCTAATTGATGGATAAAAGCCTTAATTATCTACCACCCAATAATGAATTAGTTCCTACTTCATTAATAGTGTGGCACGTGTCCTCTCATTTTATAAAGTCAATAGTTGGTACACACTGCATAATGATAGATTTGATTGTTTGGCTTGGAGACTTCGTCGTACAGTACTTGCTTCTTAACCTCACTAAGTTACTTTATAAAATTAATATTATCTCTATTGTTATAGAAAAACTTACTAAAGCGGGATTTACCCTTT
>OVAU01001284.1:0-15433 GCA_900406315.1 Biscutella laevigata subsp. laevigata
TTTGGTCGAGCATATCTGGCAAAAATTCGGACTAAATTAATTAATGTATATGTTTTTTATATGTTTCAATAATTAATGTATAATTAATTTCTTTTTCATATTAATGTATAATTAATGTTTTTTGTTTAATATTANTTGTTTAATATTAATGTATAATTAATCTTTTTTGTTTAATATTATTGTATTACTTTTTTTTTGTTAAGAACCCCATATGGGTTTCTACTAATGGAAGTGCAAATTAAATTAATATACCTATGAGTTTCTAATGGTTATGTTTTCAATAAATACTATTAAACTAATCCTTAAGAATGGAGGAGGCAGGGTCTGATTCTTTTTCTCTCTCTAGAAGTGCTCTAACCTCTCTCTACTCTTGAACCTTCTACAGTTTTTTCCGTGTTTGCCGATGACCGGCATAACGCCGGCGTCGTGCTTCTCTCCCCTGTAAATATCTCGTTCTTCTCTTTTAGGTTTATCCGTGTTTCAGCTTGGAGGCCCTCGATTTTGCCTTTTGTTCTCTACCGATCAGAAGTGCTTCCACTTTTGGCTCTCCGATTAATGGTATGTGGTCGGTGGTATGGGGATGCAGCGGATTGCTTCGATGGTCTTCTCTACCTGGCGGTTCAGAAGATCCGGGGAAGATTCCTCTCTTCTCCTCCTCACCGTCTTCTCCTTAATCAGAAGTATTTTGGTCCCTCTCCAGAAAAATCTCGCTTGGCCGAAATCCTGTACTTGCTCTGGAGATGCGGTGACTCTACTCGGTGCAGGCGGAAGAAGCATCGTGGTGGTTGGTCGTCGACGAAAGATCATGCGGTGTGCAATCGTGTGGGACAAGTGTGGGATGCTGGAGAGATCTGGAAGATTGTGGTGGACCACGGCCCAAAACTTGTTTTGAAAGCCCAAATAATCTTTGTTAATGGGCCTAAGAATAGGTTATCGATAGTAATAGTATCGTTTGTAATAAGTAAGCCACCATTAGTATTATGTTAGGACTAGAGCATTCCATAGGATCTAAGTCCTATGGTAGTGTCCCGAATCGGTTTTTACCGAATCAATGGGATAGTCGGGGTTGTTCCCGGTCTGGAATTATTTCCAGATCGCATCTGCCCGTTCTTACGGGTTTCCTCTACTTCTCTCGAGAAGTTGTTATCTGCCCTGAGCTGCTGCTTTTGCATGCTTGTAGGGTTTCTTCTGTCCCGTCTGTAGGATTTATTCTATGGTTTGTATCTGTTTTAATATAATTGTAATGGTTGGCGTAAAAAAAAAACTAATCCTTAAGAACTCTTCTACATTGATGTATATGCTCTTACCTTTAAAAATGTGATTTGATTAAAAAGCACTGTAAAGAGTTTTAAATTACATACGGTCTCTATAGCCCCATCAGCAATCAGGGCCTACATTCGGTAGCCTTTAGACTAACCGAATTATCCAAAAAACCAAAAATCCTATCCGAATCGACCCGAATTCGAAGTCCTATCCACTATCCAGTGCGTTTCGGTTTGGCCTCACAGTTCTCTTCTCTCTCTTCTCGCTTGCTAATTCTCTCGTTTGGACCGTTAATCCCAAACCCTAGATTCAACCACAAAAATCCTCACAAGTTCTTCATCCTCAATCTCCAGCTTTGTTTCTCCCTTTGAAATCGCTTTCTCCGGAAGAAATTTGGGTTTCTTCTGGGTAATCTTTGAATTTATCAGCTATGGGGAAGAATCAAGCTTACAAGGCTATGCAGAGATCCAGGGTTGGCTCCAGCTCGGCGCAGCCGGAGGAGGTTGAAGACGGAATGGTTTGTACCTTTTCATACTACTTTCTTAATTGCAACTGATGATTAACTTCTCAAGTTTATCCAATTTGATTGATTACATTTGGTTTTGTTGGTCTTCGTGTTAATGCGTTATTGAGCTGCGTGATTTTCCTTTTGGAATTAAGCTTTCTGTCTCTTGCAGATCCCTTAGTGTCCCATTTTTGAGGAAGAATTGAATCTAACATGTTAGGCCTTTTGTACAGTGATATTTTGAAGTTCAGCTGTAATTTCTTCAACTTTGGCATTAGAGTCCCCCATTGTCGTTGCAATCTGTAAACACCATAAGCATTTCGAGAAGCCAAACATTATGATGCTTTCATATCTAGCATTTGCTCCTTCTTTGTATCAAGTTTTGTTTCGGCTTGATGATCATTTTTGTATTGGTACCGGAACATTTCTGATGAGGAGTGTCTCAGGTGGATGGTTCATTTCATACACCAGAGTGGCATGCGGCTCGTTTGGCTAGTCTCAAGACTACACACACGATAACTTGGGAAGAATATAAGAAGAAGCAAAAGGTCAGGTTTATGATGTTTTCAGTCTTCCCATAGTAACAAAGATTACTTCAAATCTTCTGAGTGTTGTATGGAATTATAATCCTGTATAAGATAAATTGACCATGATGCTAAGTTTTCATAAACTTGCTATCATTGGCTCCATTTTAGAAGCTTAAATCCAACAAATTATTTACCTCTGAAGCACACTCTTTGTGTTCATTTAGTGTTTGCTTTTCATGTTACATCTATGTCTCTGTCTAGCATGTGAAGTAACTCTCGCATCTTATTCTGCATAAGCCATTGATGGTCATCTTTCTAACGTTTTCTAACGTTTTCAATATCTGCAATGCCAGTTTCTTATCCTTTGCAGCTTTTCTGCATTGCTATTATGGAATATAAGTAAATGTTGAACATTGAATTGTTTCTCGAACCTAACGTGTTTTAGGAAGAAGAAATGAAAAAGGGAGAACTTGAAGCAGATACGGATAAATTGATGCGTGAGTATAGAGCTCAGCTGGATGCAGAAAGGTCCTTGAAACTATCCAAAGGAAGGAACTATTCTAGTGAGAAATCTCGAAAAGGTAATATAGTCGAGTTTACTAGATAGAATATCCAATCCTTCTTTCTGCAGAAGTTATTAACTGGTTTCCATTGGCTCAATGACATCAACAGATAAGAAAGACAGGGATTCAAAGAAGAAGAAAAGCAAGAAGAGAAAGGTGCTTACTGCTTATAAAGAATTTAGCTTAATACGGATAGGTTCATGTTTTGTAGCTTCTATTAACCATGTTGCATTGTGTTATGAGTTTGCAGCATTACTCGTCCTCGGAGTCGTCGTCTAGCAGTGATGAAGATGAATCTAGAAGATCAAGATCAAGTTCTAAAAGATCAAAGAAGGAGAAGAAGCACAGGTCCAACAGAGACAAACACTCTAGCAAAAGTAAAGATGAAACCGATGGTCCTGTGCCCCTCTCTAAATTCTTTGGCAATCTGAAGTAATGACGCATGCTAAGCTGCAAAAGAACCATCACAAGAGAAAGATCGTCTTTAATCAAAAATACTCAAAAGTAGGATATGATTGCTTACTTCCATTGTTGCAATGTTATAATTTTGATAGTAGCTCATGTATTATTATTTGTTGGATGAAGGGGTTGAAGTACTGTCCACATATGAATCAAGTCGCATAATTCAATTTGGTTGCTCAAATTTAAAATTGACAAAAGATTTGATGGGCAGAAACATATGTAGAGAAGACAAATTGAGAATTGATGTAAGACTTGGTGTCAAGCCTTTACGCTTCAGTGGAGACATCAACGTTGTTCAAAGCCTCTTCTTGGGATGACGGTGATGCATCTTGGAGACCTTCAGTGTCATCAGATGGCTGAGATTCATGCTTAGCAGCAGCCTGCAAAACCCGGCTTTGAACATCTGAGGAAGAAGGTGAAGTTGGGAGGCCAACACCATTCGTCTCAAGTTTCCCTGCAGCCCATGAGAAAGCCTGAGCTCCAAGTCTCATAGGTGCAAGCAATAGCCTTGATCAAGAAGAAGAACTAATATTTGTTAAGACAGAAGAAAGGTTTTGTTATGGAACAAGGGTACATGGATGGTGCTTTATACCTAACGTCTTGCTTGAAGTCTTCAGAGTCATCATATGAAGAAAGTCGTTGGTAGATAGTCTGCATAATGTCTGAGACTTGAGGAACAAAACAAAGAAACCACAATTTGACTGGTAGGATTACAAGTCAGTCAAGAAACCACAACTACCTGACCAAGGCCAAAGACAGCTATAAGTTGCAGTGTTTTCTCCCACTCTGCAAAAGAAACATAACAATCATGTTACTGCAAAGTTAAAACCGTCGAGAAGAGGTTCTAAAAGGGACACGAGAAAGAATTAAACGCACCAAACAAAGCATACAATGCTGCTAAACTCCCCTGTATAGCTCCCATAGTGTTAGTTAGGATGGGGTTAACATACTATGGAACATGAAACAGAATTTGGAACATACCACACCAACTCCAAATACTTGCAATGGAGAAGGATTTATGTCCTCAAGAATCGCCTCAGCCTCCTGAAAATCGTTCAGGAATCAGGATGTAATTGATTTTCTGAAGACAATATTTCAGAGTAGTTTCATTTCATCTGAATCATATAGCAACGCCAATAGTAAAACTGATTACACGGAGAGAATGGTGAGTACCTCGTTGAGAATGGTAAGTGTTGTCTGAGGTTTTGGTTCTTTCACACGAAGGCCTTCCTTAACCCATGATCTATACCCACCTTCTACCAAGTATGGCTTCTGTCACATTATAAGCAACCAAAAGAGTGTTATTCAGAGAATTTTTAAGGAAACTAAAGAACTCAAAGTGAGTTAGACCAGAATAGCTTGCCTTAATCCCTAGTTTTCTCAAAGCTCTTGCGATGCCCTTAGAGCGATTTCCATCAGCATCCATTACAATGACCTTGGACCTGTCCTATAAGTAGCAAGGTAAGCAAAATTTCTGAGATGTCAGCATACTTTAGAAACTGAAAACTCCAACAATGAATAGTTTGGGCATGCACACAACCATAGTAACTTATAAAAGAGACATACCTGAACTGCTTTCAAGTTCTTGATAATGACTGCTGTCAAGTAATCATCAACTTCACTTCCACCTCTCAGTAGTCGTTTAACAGCACCGTCAACCTTAAATATGAATCAAGAAAAAGAACGATAAAACTGTGAAGAAAGGAATGTCTCTTATCTAGCTTGCTGTTTCATTGAGTTTTTACATCTGTGGAGTTTCAGTATTCAGTGTGACCAACAAGAATGAGGATGTTGAAACTCACCTCAGGAAGTGCGACACTAGAATATCGAAAACGAGCTGTTCTCCGGAGATCAGGGATTCCATCTTTCTCTCTCAAGGCCTTTACAAAATTGGTAGCCAAGATGAATTTTTTTTGTTTTCAACTCAAAGTCCTTGATGGAAATTATATGAAATTGTGGAGAGTTTTGAAAAGTTTAATATCATGAACAAGGAGCTAGCTGAAAACATAAGAGCGTCTTACTTCAGGCCTGACATCTACAAGCATTGACTTTTCTCTTGATGTCAGTAGCTCAAGAGTTGACTTTGGAGACAAATCTCCCGCATATCCACCATATGTCCAAACCCGGTATAGAACCCTGCAAATATCTGGTGAAAAATATGAATTCTTCTATACTACAATGTTCTTTTCTCAATAGAGGCAAGAGTGATATCCAATCAAGGTGAGAAAAACCGTTTACCAAAAGGTTCCTGTGGTGCCTACAACGAGAAAAAGATGAATGATTGGGTCATTAGGATCCAAGCCGAGATTTCTCTCCAAACCTCCAATGGCACCATATACCTATTCATCCTTGTGCAGTTAGAAATATGTGGTCCATCAAAAGGTTAATTTTATTTTAAGAACTTTATAAAGACAAAGCACCTGCTCCAAGACAGCTCCCAGGGGCCTCGATACTTTTAGAGCAACATATTCTGATGAGGTAAGCACACTCTTAACATCTGAAGGAAGTAATTCCTTTGCTGACGCATAAGAGTAAACAACAAAAGAAACTCCACTTCCTACAGACCTCTCTGCAATACTAATTGACTGCCTCAACAGATCGATGGCAACGAATGCTGCCCTGTTTGATGCTTCCTTCAAGCCACTGGAAAAGCTCGAAAACTTGTCTCCAGCTATAACTCCTGTTTGGTCTAGCGTAGAAAGTGCACTGTCAAGAGCTTCAGAAGCATTCTTTGTAATGGATGTCAAGGATGAGGAGAAGGAATCCAAAGTGTTCTTTACAGCATTTTCTCCTTGGTTTAGTGAAGAGCTGAAGGACTCTTTGACCCCAGAAGAAAAGTCATCAAAGCTAGTTTTCACATCAGGAAGTGCTCCTGGATTGAGATCTAGGGTATCAGGCAGAGAGACAGAACTATCCGGAGATATATTAACACTTGATGTTGGTCCCGGTTCAACCGAGACTATACTGGTGTTTTCAGTCAAAGTCTCAGCAGAAAGGTTTTCAACAGGAGTAACATCAGCTATAGCAGCTTCAACAAGGGAAACATCTGCTGGACTTTCTACATATGTCAGTCCACCATTTCTTACATGACAAAGATCACCTTCTACAACAGCTTCTCTCATGTCATAAACAATGTAGTTCATTCTGTCCAACTCGTTCTGACACAAACTTCTGAATAACTGGGTGGAAACTCGTTGTTCTGTGTTCTCGAAAGTACCTGTGAAGAAACTCCCGGTGGCTCGGGTTCCAAAAGCCTTCTGCAGGTGGGTTCCATTAGAACTACCAAAGAAGGCATTATCACCAGAATTGCATCTGTGAATAGACTCTTTCCTGAAGGAAGAGCAGCCTCGCCAATTTCCAGTGAATAGAATCTGCATGAATAATCCATCATAAGCTACGATTTTATGAAAGTTAATACAAAACCTTTGTCTCAATAACAAAGATTACAAAGCCTATTAGCACAGCTCTTGCAAATCAGATAATCCCAGAGTTCAAATCGGATAAAATCTCACCTGAGAATGGTATTGGGAGCTTGCGGAGCAGAGGGGAAACATTTTGATCGGTCCTTGATTCTTACAGCAATCTCATAGCTTTCACAAGATATCGAAAAGGGAAGAAAAAGGAACAACATAAATTTGAGCCATAATGAAGAACGTTGCATGGAGACAAGGAAGGGTAACAAGAATCAACATACCAAGAAGATACAATGACTCAAAGAAGACTCCCAACAGCAAATTTTGTCTGAAACCTGCAACAACAATACCCATCATCCAATTATCCAATCTGAGCATATTGGGAACCTTAACGAGGTCAAAACAGCTATAAGCAACAGAAGAAACTCAAAAGAGATTCAAATGCAATAACTGTAACCTATATAGGCTCATGAGAAGAGCGGAGTGAGCTTCAAAGCTGTAATGGCGATAGTATTGAAATAAGTTTAAGGCGCGTGATTCGAAAGAGATTGTGTCGTAATTGGGATTGGGTGGAGGAAGATAAGTGGAAGAGAATCGTGTGGCTTTGTCCGTTATTCCATCTTCTCTAAAATTCTCTTTTTGTCCTTTAATGGTGAATGGGTCAATTTGTAGCATTTTGGAACAAATGGGAGCAATGCCAAATTTATCAATAGTGTAACACCTTTTCATAAATAAATTACAACTAGTTCACACGTGTCGTACTACGACGTCTTTGTTCTGTGGGTTGAGTTACAGCAGATTTGTTCCTCCTCTTCGCCTGTTCTCGTTCGTCTATGAGACTATGACTTGAGAACGAATTCTGCATCTGATCATCTCTGCAACTTCATGCTTCCTTGCAAGGTGAGTTCCTTCTCTTATGTCTGATTATTCATTTGATTCGAGTTATCGGATGAATTTATATCTCTGGTTTCTTGGAATATGAGTCTTGGATTTCCTTCTATAATTTTGCTATTCTCGAAACTCTCAGATCTCTGGAACTCCGATTCTTTTTCTAATCGGAATAGAGACCGTGGAGTTTTTGAGAAATGTTTGAGATATTGTCTCAGCGGTGTTGGCAATGTTTTTAGGAAGATGATTATCAGTTTTGAGTTTTAATTGGCGTTGATTCATTACTGACTATGGAATTCACTGTTGTGCATTTTGGGATCCCTTTGCTATTTATTTCTATGGATGCCAAGTGAAGATATTTCCTCATTTCATTTATTTTGTTAGGTTCTTGGTTCCATATTGATATATTGATCCGTGAAGCTGTCAAGAGGGCACCTGGTCCTGAGTGCAGATGGATATACATCCTGCAGGTTAGTCCTACTTTGTGCTTTTCCATTTCTTAAGATTCACTCATGATTTTGGGTGTATCTAGTTTTCATTGTCGTAGTTTTTTTTTCACAATGGGAGTTTGTCATCATTTGGTTGGCTAATTTCTTATCTTTTTTGCAGTAGGCGGCTCGAAAAAGACATCTATAGTTGTTGTCACCTTAGACTCTGGTGAATTCTATGTCATAGCAAGTCTATTCAATAAGGCTGACACTCATGTTATATATATCGATCCTACAACTGGTATTCTGAGGTACAGTGGGAAGCCTGGTCTTGATATTTTTAAGTCAGAGCGTGAAGCCCTAGATTATATCACAAATGGGTCAAGAGGTGTTTGTAAAAGCTCAGTTTATGGTAGCGCACTACTCGGTTATGCTGTGTTGGGGAGCTTTGGGATGCTTCTAGTTGCCACCAAGCTAAATCCAAGTATACCAAATTTGCCTGGTGGAGGATGTGTATACACAGTGACTGAGAGTCGATGGGTCAAAGTTCCCCTTCACAATCCACAGCCTCTAGGGAAAGGTGAACTCAAGAATATTCAGGAGTTGACAGAGCTTGACATAGACGGGAAGCATTACTTCTGTGATACTAGAGACATCACCCGCCCCTTCCCAAGCCGTTTGCCAGTGCAAAACCCTGATGATGAATTTGTTTGGAATAGATGGTTATCCGTGCCTTTTAAAAATATTGGGCTGTCTGACCATTGTGTCATTCTTCTGCAGGTTCGTCCTCCGTTAATTAATCACTGATGGTTGATCAACCTATCAGATTTTGGTTTTGTGTAAAGTCTCAAAACCATTTGAATTCTTATTCTAAGCTGACGTGACATCATATCCTGTTCCTGTCTTCTTATTTGATTGTTAATTACAGGGGTTTGCAGAATGTAGACCTTTTGGGAGCTCAGGTCAGTTAGAAGGGATTGTTGCTCTAATGGCCCGTCGTAGCAGACTGCACCCAGGGACTCGTTACCTAGCTAGGGGCATAAATTCATGTTCTGGCACAGGTGACGCTCCTCGAATTCCTGTTTCCTTCTTTTTTTCTTTCTGTACTTCTATTAGTTTTCATTTTTTTGGTTGGGCTCTGTGCCTACCAAACTCTTGGTATCTGTATGACCTTTTACTTCCGATGGCACCCTTATAAACACTGGCTGTCTGAAAGGAAGGCATATATTTGATGTACATTTGGCTCTGGATTTGGCTAGGGCCTAATTTTAGAAGTATATGTGTAGTGCAGGTAACGAAGTTGAGTGTGAACAGCTTGTATGGACGCCTAAAAGGCAGGGTCAGAGCATTGCTTTTAACTCATACATTTGGCGACGTGGCACCATACCAATATGGTGGGGTGCAGAATTGAAGATGACAGCGGCGGAAGCAGAAATTTATGTGGCAGATAGGGATCCATATAAAGGAAGTACAGAATATTACCAAAGATTGAGTAAGAGATATGATACTAGGAATCTAGATGCAACAGTTGGGGAAAAAGAGAAGAAAAAGGCTTTTGTTCCTATTGTGTGCATTAACTTGTTAAGAAATGGTGAAGGGAAATCAGAATCTGTCTTAGTTCAACATTTTGAAGAATCGATGAACTTCATCAGATCCAGTGGAAAGCTTCCTTATACTCGTGTTCACTTAATAAATTATGATTGGCATGCCAGTGTGAAATTAAAGGGGGAGCAGCAAACAATTGAAGGACTATGGATGTATTTAAAATCTCCCACTATGGCTATAGGAATCTCTGAAGGTGACTATTTGCCTTCACGGCAAAGACTGAAAGATTGCAGAGGTGAGGTCATCTGTATTGATGATGTTGAAGGTGCCTTCTGTTTGAGATCACATCAAAATGGGGTGATACGGTTTAACTGCGCCGATTCTTTGGATCGAACAAATGCCGCTAGTTTCTTTGGTGGTCTTCAAGTGTTTGTAGAGCAATGTAGAAGGCTGGGAATATCACTTGATACTGATCTTGGATATGGTTATAATTCTGTTAACAGCCATGGCGGATATAATGCGCCTCTTCCACCAGGATGGGAAAAAAGGGCTGATGCTGTTACTGGAAAATCGTATTATATAGATCATAATACGAAGACTACAACATGGAGTCATCCATGCCCTGATAAACCATGGAAGAGACTTGACATGAACTTTGAGGAATTTAAGAGGTCAACTATCTTATCTCCTGTGTCTGAGCTCGCAGATCTGTTCCTCCAACAAGGTGATATTCATGCAACCCTGTATACTGGCTCAAAAGCTATGCACAGCCAAGTTCTCAATATCTTCAGTGAAGAATCAGGTGCGTTTAAACAGTTTTCTGCAGCACAGAAAAACATGAAAATTACACTGCAGAGAAGATATAAAAATGCAATGGTTGATAGTTCACGGCAAAAGCAGCTGGAGATGTTTCTGGGAATGAGGCTTTTCAAGCATCTTCCATCAATTCCTGTCCGGCCTCTACATGTAAGCAAATTGGCACAATTTCAGTCCCCTTATTTCCATCATACTGTCACCTCTACCTCTTTTCCATGTTTATTAAGTTATTGACTGCTCTAATGTATGAATCTCATGTTTCTGCGAGTATGTAGATTTTGCTTCATGTTGGACAGAAGCTCCTTATATTTGTTTTATTTTTCTAGATATGATTCCTGGGAGAATTTCTTCTTTGTTGATATGCAGAGTTTACAATCTTTTGCTTTCTGAATTCTCAATCTATTGCAACTATATTCACGATTTTACCTCTCGCTGCAACTATTTTCATGCCAGGCACTTTCTCGACCATGTGGTTTCTTTCTGAAACCTGTACCTAGGATGTCCGAAAGCTCCAGTGATGGGTCCAGTCTGCTGAGTATCAAGAGGAAGGACATAACTTGGGTACCTCCACTTGGATATAACATTACCTCTTAGTTCTCATTACTTCAAAAGTTGAGCTATAATCTACCCTGCTTTTATATACTTTGCAGTTATGCCCCCAAGCTGCAGATGCTGTTGAATTATTTATCTATCTCAGTGAGCCTTGCCATGTATGTCAACTTCTACTGACCATATCCCACGGTGCGGATGATTTGACTTGTCCATCCACTGTGGACGTGAGAACTGGACGCCACATAGAGGACCTTAAATTAGTTGTTGAGGTTGATTCTCATTTAGGTCTTGTCCCTTCTTTTTTGTTGTCTAGAGTAGATCATGTAGGCTTACATGCAAGTTAGTTCGGCCTGATAACTGGTCGCCTGTAATTATGTTTTGTGGACAGGGTGCTTCGATACCGCGCTGTGCAAATGGTACGAATCTTCTAATACCATTACCAGGGCCAACTAGTTCTGAGGATATGGCTGTTACTGGGGCTGGTGCACGTCTTCATGAAAAAGATACCTCAAGTCTATCACTGCTGTATGATTTTGAAGAGCTTGAAGGACAATTGGATTTCCTGACCCGTGTCGTTGCTGTAACATTTTATCCAGCTGGTTCTGCTAGAATTCCTATGACTCTCGGTCAGGTACTAACTAACTTATAAACTGTGAATTGATGATTGTGTATTAGCTTCATCAGCATCTGAACTATTCAGGGTTTCAAAAGAAAAGAAAAAACAGTTAAGAATAACACTTTTCTGCATTTTGTTTGTGCTGCAGATAGAAGTCCTCGGAATTTCTCTTCCATGGAAAGGAATGTTTACTCGTGAATGCACAGGAGGGAAATTAGCTGAAGTTGCAAGGAAAACAGATGAAGATGAAATTCCTTTTTATTCTTCTTCTGATTCGAATCCGTTTGCTGCAAAATCTTTACAGACTGAAATTGTGTCCACATCAGTACAGCAGAAAGATCCTTTTCCCAGTAATCTGCTTGACCTTTTGACAGGAGATGACACTTCCTCTGACACCTTCCCACAACCAGTGGTGGAATGTGTTGCAAGTGGAGGCAATGACATGCTTGATTTCTTAGACCAAGCAGTTGTTGAATATCAAGGCTCTGAAACTGTTCCTGGTGGGACTTTCCCACAAGATAAAAAGCCTAGAGAAAGTGGTTCTCAACCTTACTTAAATAGTCTGAAGTCCCTTACCGGTCCAAACATGGTATGGTACTTCATCGTTATTAGATTTAGCTTGGAGAGGGATAATGTTAGCTGAAGACGCAATTAATTCTTGTCACAAACTATTTCTGATCGTATGATTTTTTTTATTTAGCTATTCTTTCTCACGTGTTATCTTTCTTCTTAAAGTGCCATTTTTATGGGTAAACTTAACTCCTGCATGTCTGATATATTACAGGTAAGAAAGCTTGAGTTTGTAGAAGCTATTAAGCTTGAAATTGAACGTCTACGGCTAAATATTTCTGCAGCAGAAAGAGATAGGGCATTATTATCGGTTGGCATTGATCCTGCTACCATCAATCCAAACTCTTCTCATGACGAGTTATATATTGGAAGATTGTGCAGAATAGCAAATGCACTTGCAGTTCTGGGCCAGGCTTCTCTTGAAGATAAAATTATAGCTTCTATAGGTCTAGAGCAGCTGGACAACAGTGTGATAGATTTTTGGAACATTACCGGAATTAGTGAGGGTTGTGATGGCGGTATGTGTCAAGTCCGAACAGCGGTCAATAGAAGTCAAGTTGGATCTTTTACCAAGAGATCTGGAGGAGAGTCGAACTCAGTGTTCTTGTGTTTCCAATGTATGAAAAAAGCTTGCAAGTTTTGTTGTGCTGGAAGAGGAGCTCTTCTGCTTTCAAAATCCTACTCCAGCTCTGCGAATGGAGGTGGAAGTTTTGCAGATGCGTCTGCTACTTCAATAGGTTCAGATCAGTACATATGTAAAAAATGCTGCAGCCCAATAGTGCTTGAAGCTTTGATTGTAGATTATGTTAGGGTCTTGGTTAGCTTACGAAGAAGTGGGCGTGTTGATAATGCCTGTAAGGAAGCTCTGATAGAGGCATTTGGATCTAAAATGGCAAATCATCTTGTTGTTAGGGGTCAACCTTCTCCTAATAGAGAAGACTTTAATTCCGCTCGTCAAATTCTGGGTCAAGAGGAATCACTTGCTGAGTTCCCATATGCAAGCTTCTTACATAAGGTAATTCTTTCTTACATAAGTCCTGCGGCTGAATTTCTTTTCTTTGTTCTTATTTACATGGTGTTAAATATTTTATATGTGTAAATGTATCATTTGGTCCCTCTGTTTTGGTTAAATTGAAATAACTAGCTTTGTCTCCAGAATTTCTGGATTTACAACCTGCACCATTGTATAGCATCGAGTGCTTTGTTTTTTGATGAAACTTTGTCCTCAAACTGTTGTTCGTTGACACCTGAGATTACTATGTTCCTGATAGTGTCTCATAAGCTACTCCGTTTTCCTTATTTTCTTTTGCTCTTAGTAGAATTTGCTTGTTCCCCCTTGTTGGTCAATTTCCATTTCACTGTCAGTTTAGGCGCATCAAGTATATAAACGGAAGTGGCGTAACACCACACCTGTGTGATAAATTTCCTGTTTAAATGGAGACGGCTGTTTTTTCCTCGACCTGCAAGAATAATAATAGCAATGGAGATAGCTGTTATATGATGCCTAATCCTTTTTCTCTTTTTTGAATGTTTCCATAATGTAGGTTGAAACTGGGACTGATTCAGCACCATTTTTGTCATTGCTCACCCCTCTGGATCTTGCTTCATATAAATCATACTGGAAAGCTCCTCCGTCTTCAAAATCGGTTGAAGCTGTCATCATTCTCAATAACCTTTCAGATGTCAGCAGTGTGGTTCTGCTTGTTAGTCCATGTGGTTACTCTGATGCTGATGCTCCTACCGTAAGTTGACTTTTCTATCTTCAGTTTGAATGCATACCACAATGATTGCACTCTTTCCAACATTTTATCTATCTTCATTGCAGGTCCAAATTTGGGCGAGCAACGATATAATTAGGGAAACACGGACATTTATGGGAAAGTGGGATGTACAGTCTTCTATTAGATCTTCGCCTGAGCTTTATGGTCCAGAGAAGTCTAGTAAAGAGGGTAGAGCACCTAGGCATATAAAATTTGCTTTCAAGAACCCTGTTCGTTGCCGCATTATATGGATAACACTTAGTCTTCCTCGGCTTGGATCTAGCTCAGTTAGTTTGGACAAAAACATTAACCTCTTGTCTTTGGATGAGAACCCTTTTGCTCCAATCCCTCGACGTGCCTCTTTCGGAGCAACCATTGAGAATGAACCTTGTCTTCATGCTAACCGCATATTGGTCACTGGAAACACTGTGGATGACAAAACGCCTGCATCATTACAAAGTGTTGAGAGCATGAGCGTAAGAAACTGGCTGGACAGAGCCCCACGTTTGAATAGATTCCTGGTTAGTACCTTGTTCTTTCACCTTTGCCTATGACAGTTTCCATTATTGTCACTAATCTTGGTTTTTTTTGTCTTTCAGATACCAATCGAAGCTGAGAGACCAATGGAGAATGATCTAGTCCTGGAAATTTATCCGCAACCTGGTTCACCTTTAGCTGCTGGATTCCGTTTAGATGCCTTCAGCGCCATAAAGCCTCGTGTTACCCACTCGCCTTCTTCAGATGTAATTGATATTTGGGACCCAACGAGTATCATAATGGAAGATAGACACGTCTCTCCAGCCGTCTTGTATATACAAGTATCTGTTCTTCAGGTATCTATCTCTCCTCCTCCTCCTCCTCCTCCTCTACTATCCTTAGAAACCAGAATCTTTTAATGACTAATACACGTGGAATCAAAAAACGTTTCTACAGGAACAGTACAAAATGGTGACAATTGCGGAATACAGATTGCCTGAGGCGAGAGTTGGAACACAGATGTATTTCGACTTCCCTAAACAGATTCAAGGACGCAGAGTTTCATTTAAGCTGCTTGGAGATGTTGCAGCTTTTGCCGACGATCCTTCGGAGACTGATGATTTGAGTGGTCGAGCTTCTCCTTTTGCTGCAGGACTGTCTTTAGCTAACAGGATCAAGCTATATTACTACGCTGATCCTTATGAGGTAGGCAAATGGGCTAGTCTTTCTGCTGTCTGATTTTACTTCATTCGACCATCTTCACACTTTGTTTTCCTTTTCCCCTAAAATATGTTTGTTCTTTCTGGTGTTGCAATTGTTAATTTTTTCGTGTGGTTTTGATGTTCTTGACATGTGTAATGTTGTTGATTGTCACCATTCTTGTTGCTACCAATCACAATCTTTCTTAAATTCGTTTAATATCTCACGTTCTCATATTCGTACTTTTGAATCCATGTTTGACCAATGAAAATTGAAAATTAGTTGGATTTTGATTTAAGTATATTCTTGATAAATCTCTATAGTATTATTTAAGGATCACTTTTAAGAA